>JASTWP010000843.1:0-106387 GCA_030770255.1 Temnothorax ravouxi
GCGCTGCTCGTTCCTATCTCAAGACCGTTGAGAGTTTATTGTGCTCGGCGTATAAGGTAGCCCTGAATATTCCTAAATCCTCCTCTAATAGGGTGTGTTGGTCGTTTTCGGGTTAAAGATCCTTTATTAGAAGAATTTCGTATAAATGTGACAAATTCTTGGGTAGATCTATTCAATTGCGTAATAATAAAATAATTAATAAAGTTTCTAATTTGCACTGGTTGAGTAACCGACAAAACATCGCCTTTAGTAATGTTCCTTTTATTATTTCCCGATGGCCTGTAATAGCACCTTTTCGTGGACATTTATATACTTGGGATATACACCCGATTTTCTCCTTCCCCTCACATATTTTTGCTGTCTCTCCTCCCATAGATGGCGAGTCTGGTCAGTTTGCTAAGGATAACGGTAATCCTAATTTGGCTTTCACTAATCTGATTTCTTTGAACAGATCTTCTCCTACTGAGATTGACATTTTTACCGATGGATCTAAATCTGTGGGGATTGACGGAGAACCGATTGCGGGGTGTGCCGTTCGGGTTCCCAATCTGGGCATTACTCAGTGCTTTAAATTAAATAAATATACGAGCTCTTTCTCCGCAGAGGCCCTGGCTATTATTGCTGCTATTGATCTGACGCTTTCGAACTCGTGGGAATATGTTAATATATGTACGGATTCGTGGAGTGTGTTACAGACTATTGCAAATATTAAACCATTCAGTAATGATAAACTCAGTCCTTTAGTTCCGAATATAAAGTCTAAGCTTAGTCTTGCCGCATCATGCGGCAGCCTGGTTAGATTCTCATGGTGTCCTGCACACAGGGGAGTCTTGGGAAATGAGCAGGCCGATTCGGCTGCCAAGAAAGCTTCGCTAAACGGCTTCTTTCTTAATAATAAAATATCTCATAAGGAAATTTCTTCACATCTTTTAAATGTTTACTCTGATATTGACGCGGGATTCCTGGATCGTATTAATAACGGCTCAGGTAATTTTTATATGGATAATTTGGCTGACTTAAATTTAAACCTGGCATTTCTTTCAAAGCTTAGAATTAATAGGAAAGAGTTTGGAATCATGGCACGCTTGCTTACTGGTTATCCATACACTAATGTTATCAAGTGTAGGTTTGGTATCGGTGAATCACCTTCATGCCCTTGTGGCTTTGAATATCAAGACGTCGATCATTTGTTCTGGGCATGTAATTTGCTTGAGAATAACAGATCTAAGTTTTTGCGAGCTCTTTTTGATCTTAAACTGTTGGCTCCCTTTTCCTGTCTTTATTTATATAGTAACCTGAATTATAAGATTGTTAAGGCTATACTTTCTTTTGTAAAAGATTGTGATCTTAAGTTATAGATGCATGCATGCATTTTATATTTAAATAGTTATCGACCTCTTAGCGGTCACATTATCAGAAGAATTGGCTGAAGCCTCATGTAATTGATTCAAGAGGGCCCCAGTGTTCCCCGTCACTGGTCCCACCGACTTGTGTTGAAAGCGTGGTACTATGGCCTATTGAGCCAGAGATCCAGCAGGGGAGCAAAGAAGAAGAAGAACGCTTCAATCCTCCCTCTCGGACGCGGGCTGCCGCAGCTCTCCTTTTCCTGGCGGTGAGCTCTCCCTGGCAAGTCGAATCTCGCTTGGTTGGTCTCCAGAATACGTGCCGCTTAGCATAATCAGTTACGAAAAAAGGAAAACGTACTTTTCTCGTCCGAAGAAACGCAGCAAGTGCGGCCATGACACTGAACGAGAGCGAGAAAGGAGGTGGGGCGCTTTGAGAGTCGCGCGTCGCGCCATCTGAATAAAACGATCGGGCGTTTGCAAAACGCGAAGGAATTCGAACGCAATATCTGAACAAATGTTAAGTAAATGTTTCTTTAAGTCACTATTGCAAATAAATAACTAATGTAAAATAAATATTACATTACTGTCGAATAAATGTTAAATAAACGTGGTTTCAAATCATTATTGCAAATTAATAATTAATGTGAAATGAATGTTAAATTAATTTTGAATAAACGTTACACGTTTTTTTTCCCCCCCCAAATTATTACAGTAAATAAATAATTAATGTAAAATGAATATTAAAATAATGTCAAATAAATGTTAAATAAATGTTTTTTCAAATTATTATGGCAAATAAATAGTTAATGTAAAATAAATATTAAATTAATATCGAATAAATGTTAAATAAACGTTTTTAAAAATCATTATTGCAAATAAATAATTAATGTAACATAAATGTTAAATTAATGTCGAATAAATAATAAATAAATGTTTTTTTAAATCATTATTGCAAATAAATAATTAATATAAAATAAATATTAAATTAATGTCGAATAAATGTTAAATAAATGATTTTTTAACTTATTATTGCAAATAACTTACTAATGTAAAACAAATATTAAATAAACGTTTAATAAATATTTTTTCTAAATTATTACTCCAAATAAATAATGTAAAATAAATATTTAATAAACATTAAATAAATATTATTTTTACAATGAATTGTACAAATGTATAATTAATAAAAAATAAATATTAAAAACACATTTAAAAAACATTGTCTGCTGATTGGGTAACGGTGTTATGTAAACGTAGTCAATGTGCTGTTTCTCTATAAGAGCTAGAAGAAAAAGATTGTGCTTGCTTTTTGTATAGATCAGCCCTTATGGAAAAATACACTCAACGTCTTAAAGTTGGGTGTGATTTTGGACCGCCAATTGAAGATTAACCAATCAAAGATGTTGAAATGATGGTTACCCTTCATCGGCGGTCTGAAATCACACCCAACTTTAAGACGTTGAGTGTATTTTTCCATAAGGGAGATGGAAAGAATATCCACATAAAATTTGTCATATAAGACTGAAGAGACTATTGCCGTTTTCGACTGAAGCAGGGTTAACCCTTTCAGTCCCATAATTAAAGGAATAGCCAAATATCTACAAAACGTATTGAGTATATGGTTTTCGGGGTCGCTGATTACGAATCTGAAATTAGATTTTCAAGATTCAAAATGGCGGATCCAATATGGCGGACGAATTTGTAAAAATCAACCGGATTCTCTTGAAACTTGTTTTTGGGGGTTTTTGGGGTCGCTGATTACGAATCTGAAATCAGATTTTTAAGATTCAAAATGGCGGATCTAATATGGCGGACGAATTTGTAAAAATCAACCGGATTCTCTTGAAACTTGTTTCTTGGGGGTTTTTGGGGTCGCTGATTACGAATCTGAAATCAGATTTTCAAGATTCAAAATGGCGGATCCAATATGGCGGACGAATTTGTAAAAATCAACCGGATTCTCTTGAAACTTGTTTCTTGAGGGTTTTTGGGGTCGCTGATTACGAATCTGAAATCAGATTTTCAAGATTCAAAATGACGAAAATTTTCACAAATTTTGGCGAATCTGAAGATGTAATCTGAAGAATATTGAAAGACTCCTTCCTATTGGTTCCGTCATTTTGTAATTTTATAAACTGACTACAAATTTGTAATCAGCGACGCCAAAAACCCTCAAAAAACAAGTTTCAAGAGAATTCGGTTGATTTTTACAAATTCGTCCGCCATATTGGATCCGCCATTTTGAATCTTGAAAATCTGATTTCAGATTTGTAATCAGCGACCCCGAAAACCCTCGAATAACAAGTTTCAAGAGAATCCGGTTAATTTTTACAAATTCGTCAGCCATATTGGATCCGCCATTTTGAATCTTAAAAATCTGATTTCAGATTCGTAATCAGCGACCCCAAAAACCCCCGAGTAACAAGTTTCAAGAGAATCCGGTTGATTTTTACAAATTAGTCCGCCATATTGAATCTGCCATTTTAAATCTTGAAAATCTGATTTCAGATTCGTAATCAGCGACCCCGAAAATCCCCGAGTAACAAATTTCAAGAAAATCCGGTTGATTTTTACAAATTCGTCCGCCATATTGGATCCGCCATTTTGAATTTTGAAAATCTGACTCCAGATTTGTAATCAGCGACCTCAAAAACATAAGAAACCATGATTTAAGATATACATTAATTATCAAATTTCGTTACAATCGAATTAGATCGAAAAAATGGTGCGTTTTTTGATGTAAATTTGTTAAGGATGTATTGCAGGTACAGTCTGAGATGTATAGGGCATAATTTTCAAAGCGGTGCCAAGTGGATAAAAATTTGTGAGAATGTTCTTTTAGTCTTCCTGATGTGCTACAAAAAAGTAGAAACGAATCCACTAAACGGTTGCTGAGATATAACGATTTTAATTCACCGATTTTGTTAAAATCAGTGAATTAAAATCGTTATATCTCAGCAACCGTTTAGTGGATTCGTTTCTACTTTTTTGTAGCACATCAGGAAGACTAAAAGAACATTCTCACAAATTTTTATCCACTTGGCACCGCTTTGAAAATTATGCCCTATACATCTCAGACTGTACCTGCAATACATCCTTAATAACAAAAAAGTTATAAACAATATTGCTAAATATGCTACTTGGTTATCAAGTTTGAACCTTAGCTACATAAAAAATAAAATAAAATGCAAGTTTGTGCAGTTATACTAAAAGTTATGATGAAGGAAAGGAGACTCAAAAGGTGGTTAATATATTGCCGTCTGGGACTGAAAGGGTTAACCCATTTCTTTTCTTTTATAACTGACCAATCACGGTTATTCCATTCTTTAGAAGAATAACTGTGATTGTTCAATCCTTGAACAAAGTAACCTGAGTTGGATTAACCTCGCTCCAGTCGAAAACGCTATGTGTCATTTTTGCATTTATTGCAATATTTGTAACATTTTTAGTAACATCTTTGTAATTAATAACGTACAAAATTACCTTTCTTAAAAAAAAGGTAAAAAAAGGCGCCAAGTACACGCATAGTAGTGTATATGTTGTTACCTCGAAAAAAAAGAAAGTAGTAGTATTATACCTCGAAAAAACCTAAGTAACAAGTGGTAGATGTAATCTTTGTATCTCGAAAAATCTCGAAAAAATCTAACAATAAGCACTAGTATCTTTATTTCCAAAAAATTATAACCCAAGTGATACACATCACAAAATTATGTTACCTTATCAAAAAAGAGTCGCGCTTTAAGTAATCTATTACAATTACAAAAAAGAAATGATATCTCTGTAAATTACAGCGCCAATTACAGAGAGAACATATATTGCCTCAAAAAATAATTGTTGCACTACTTTGAAAAATTTTTACATTGTGTCAATTAGAAAAAGAATGTATGATAACAATTTTATAAGATTAAAAAATTTTATTTAAATTTAACAAGAGAATACAAGATATTTAAATACAAAGTTTACATGTGTATTTTTTAGTGGTCACAAAGAATTACAGAGGTAACAGTACAAAATAAAAATATTTTATTAAAATATTTAATCCAACGAGAGAATACAAGGGATTTGTATTTAAATACAAAGTTTATATATATATTTTTCAATAGAATAAAAGATTTAATCACAAAGAATTACAGAGGTAACAGTACAAAATAAAAATATTTTATTAAAATACATAAATTTTTCTTGCAAAAAAACTTGGCGCTGCTAGACCTAGAAATTGTAAATAAATAAATAAACTTATCCCATACTTAATTACAAGCCGCATTATTCGCCGTCGTCACACACACCCATATCACTCGCTCGCACATACACACCAGGCTGATAATCATTTTGTTACTTCTGTCGCATTCTTCTCTGAATTATTTTTATTTATTGTTGTCCTTATTTATTTACATACAACAAACAGTTAAGTCTATAGACACGAGGAAAAAACGGGTCTTTGTTCACATTTAACGTTCACGATGATGATATTCGTGTTATGCACGATGCTTCTGTCGAAATCGAGGAATCACATGGCGGAAAAGTTTTACTTAGGTATTTATCATTAAAAGAATACTTTGTATAATTCTCTTTTATATTATTTTTTAATTTTTTCTTATTAGATCATGGTACAAGATGAGCAAACACATTTTTCCAGTGAGTAGATGGGAACCTTTTGATCCAACGAAAAGTTACGACAAATATACAGTGTCGGATAAAAATAGGAACAAAGATAAAATTTGATAAACTTAGATTCAACGAATTGTCCAATTTCTTTTAAAGGATTCAGATTCAAAGGACTGTAAATATTATAAATAACTTTGTTTCATCGTACAATTGATTCATTATACAACAGATTGTAATGTGTATATATAATATATATATATATATATATATATATATATATATATACACACATACACATATATATATTGTAGCTACATTGTATTTTTAAAGACTGTGATTTTAATTCATTCAGTTATGTGATAATATTTAATTTATTTACTCGATTATGTAGCTCTACTAAATTACAGTCCTTTGAATCTGAATACTTTAAACGTAATTGGACAATTCGTTGAATCTAAGTTTATCAGATTCTGTCTTCCTATTTTTATCTGACACTGTATACTTGTCGTAACCTTTCATTGGATCAAAAAATTCCCATCTACTTGCTGGAAAAATGTGTTTGTTTCTTTCATACCATGATCTAATGAGAAATAACATAAAAGAGAATTATACAAAGTATTCTTTTAATGATAAATACCTAAGTAAAACTTTTCCGGCATGTGATTCCTCGGTTTCGAAAGAAGCATCGTGCGTAACACGAATATCATCGTGAACGTCAATGTGAACAGGGGCTCGCTCTTTCCTCGTGCCTAATCGCAATATTACATACATTAAAATAACATGCCAACATTGTGATATTGCGTCATAAGTTTTATCATTTAGTATCTTTACCTTAGTTACAATAAAATCGTAAAACATATAATGGTGCAGTAATATAAGAACCTCCTCAACATATATTAACTGACCTGCCATTACTGTTTTAAGCTCGTTGAATTCACGCCTCAGAACTTCTAAACATCTCTGAAGAAGCTGATAGAATTACCTGTATCTAAAAATTTAATTTATGCAGGAGAACATTATATATCACACCAATGTTACTCCAAAAGTGACACTGGAGTATCTCTAAATCACTGAGACATTCACCTTTTTTCATTGTAACACTCCAACGATAGCCAGATCCATCCCAATAACTGAATGTGACCTCAATTTCTTCTTCCTTCAACGCGTTCTGCTTTTTAGCCCATTCTTGCCTCAATTCTTCCCTAAGTTTATTTTCGTCCTCCTCCCTTTTCCTATCCGGCAAGAAACTTGTATCTACATCTGGATTTTTCTTAATCTTCTTAATCGCGGGGCCATCAGATTGCACATTTTCTGACTATGGAGATTTTTCGGCATTGTCTTCGTCAAAAGGCATCTCAGCTTCATCTTCGTCTTAAATCACATAACATTCAGAGCACTGGACAGAAATCATATATATATATATATATATTGTCACGACTTTTTCACGCCCCGGACCGCTCCGGGACGTGTGCCGGATCAAAAGGAGGAGGAGAGGAGGGTGTCAGGCCTCTCCGACGATTTCCTCGCACATCTGAAGTTCCGCGAGTCGAGAAATACTGTCGGGCGCCAGACGCGGCAGCGCGCGTCCACGAAAGTACAACGAGACCGCGAAAAATTCCAACAAGACGCAAGACACAAGTACTTCGATGTGCGGGGAATGGGCCAGCTCGACCTAAAGAGTGTGGGCGGGGTGGAGAGGAGGGCGGCGCGAGGTTCGGCGGGGTAACGCGAAATCACTAATTCCGTTCATTTGAAATTAAGATAACAAGGTTTATTCTGCTAGCGGTCTTCATTGAGCCGCAATCAAGTGACGGTATGACAATGCGGACGCCAGAAAAGAAATTAAACTGCGCTTGTAGCGCGGGCGTCAAGATCAACAGAGAGTTTCGAAAATTACAAGAAACGCGCGGAGGGCGCGAGCGATAAATCGGAGAACAGTAATAATAAGAAAACTTATCGCTAAATCGGAGTAAACGCGAAATAATCGTAACGTAAGGAACGCGAAATAATTGTGGGTCACGCCTGAAGCGCGTGAATGCCACGTCTCAAGCCGTGCAGAAGTTCTGTCGCCAGCTAATTCTGAACTTTAACGCGAGTATCTTAGCCTAACGCAATTCTTAATCTAACGCGATTCTTAATCTAACGCAGGTCTTAATCTAACGCGAATCTTAATCTAACGCGAATCTGAATCTAACGCGAATCTTAGTCTAACGCACGCGAAAATTACAGCGCGAGTATTGTCCGATGCTGTACGCAAGGGTCAGCAAAGTTTCGCCGCGGAGAAAGAGGAGCAGTGGTCCTCTGCGCGACGCACGATGCCGTAGCTAACGCGAAAGTACGGAATTTCCGCGAGCAACCACGCGAGAGACAAACGACGCGAACACACGCAATTGTACAGCGAATCCTACGGAACGCAAGAATAGTCCGACACGGATCATACGTGACACGCTAGATCTAACGCGAACAAAAATCCAAGACGAATCACAATCTAACGCGAAATAGCCGGGCGCGAACACCGTCGAACGCGATCATTTCCAACGCGAAGATTACCGGCACGCGAAATAGGCGAACATCCTAGGCGCGGCCATTACCGCGTGTACGATCTACGTCTCGACCGGCGAATTACCCCGCAATAATCTATCGCGATCTCCAGAAGCTTTCCCGTGACTCGATCGTCATCCCACGGCCGCGATACCATTCCAAGGCCCCTCGCTCTCGATATCAATTACCTAATTAACTCTTTGTCGGCGCGAGCCGCCGGTTACCGAAGGAATTTCGAGCGAGCGCGACCCGGAGGGCGGTATCGTGGCTTTACATTATTCCGAATAATATCGAGGCAACCTCACCGTTGGTCCTCCTTTCTCGCGGCTCCTTGCCGTCACTCCAAGCTCGGAACAGGCGTCAAAATCGTCGAAATGGATCGAGAATCTCGGTGATTATCGCGACAAGTTTGCAAACGTGCAGCGGCTATTGGGGACGATTTACGAGTGCTCCCGAATTTTTGCTCGATCGCGGAATCGATGGCGCGCCCCACCTCGGGCGCACGCCGCCGCTCGACGCTATCGCGCGGACCAATTAGGAGCGAGCCCGCAAGCTCGCGGCGGATCCTGGCGCAGGGCCGACGATCCTGCTCCCGCAGGGCGCTTCCCGTTTCTCGGCGGGTACGGCAAATTCGCCGGAATCCTTCCCGGTCGGCGAGACGTTAACGTCCCCGCTTTTCTCGTGTTGTCCGGGAACGGTGGCCATCCGTCCCGGAATCCCTGTTGCAGGTGCGTAGGGCAGGCGAAGTTTCTTCCGCCCCGGCGTCCCGGGGCCCTGCCTTGACGGGTCCGTCCGTCGCCGAATTACGTGCCGCGCGCTTTTCCCCGCGCTCCCTGCGCCCGCCGGCCTGCGAGTTTCGCTGTGGTCCGTCCGCGTCGATCGATAAGCCGTTCGATTCCTTTCGTATTGTCCTTTCCTTCCAATCTGCTCCTCGGGAACTCCGGTCTCCGCTCGGTGAGGCGCCACGCAATTTTACAAAGAAAAAAAAGGATTAGGGTACGGAAACGCGGTTACATTTATGCCCCTGGAGATCTCTCGCTCTGCCTCGGTAAATCGTCCTCGAGCGCGAATTATCTAAATCCCGCGCCTTGTGACGGCGGCAGGGCGCTGCCACGCTGCAGCGAAACTGCAACGTCACAATATATATATATATATATATATATATATATATATTTACATCAAACAGCATATATAATATCGTGTTATTTTACATTTAGGAAAATTATTTCGCGTTAAACTTGCATACATAGGGAACTTTCCAGCAAGCGACACAAGCCGACACAAACGTCGTTCTATCTTTCTTTTTTGGCAATGAGTAACAAAGATAAAACGATACCTGTGTTGACTTGTGTCGCTTGCTGGAAAGCTCCCATAAGTGAATCTCGCGTTTTATGTAAAATTTGTAAGAATCCGGTAATCTGACCTATACTACGTTTACGCGAGCGTTGCTTAATTCTGTAGTAACTTACGAACGATACGATAATTCCTCAGCATAAACGGGAGATTTTATAGTAACTACGATAATATCGTTCGTATAAGTTACTACAGAAGTAATATTCACGTAAACGTAAACTATTATAATTCCTGTCACATGCACTTAGTCGCGTAAAAGAGTCACGGTGCGGTCTCACTTCGCGTCGTATAACAATAAGATAGGATAATTACATGTAAATATAAAACAATTACCTTGAATCAGAAAAAATATTAATTGTCGCGTCGCGTATAAAGAGTCACGGTCGGTCTCGCTCCGCACGTACTTGACGCGGGACACTACCGTGTTAGGTTAGGTTGTGACCGAACACGGGGTCTAAATAATAAAGAGACTTACTACTTGATGTCACAATAACGGTCGCCACTACGTTTTAACCGCTTACGTAGAACGGAATTGGAATGACCTTGCAGAAATTCCTGAGATGCCTTCCTTCCTGTCTGAATTCTTCTTTCGTCGTTGTCAATTACGCACGAAGTTATCGAAGATAATTAAGGACGGGAAAGGTCTTTGAATGAATGTCACTCGTGAATTAATTGAATAATAACACAGAGTATATTTTCATCTCATTCACACACGCACAATAGGACAAGATAACGTAATCACGACAATGCTGTGATCCGGGATATTCACCGCGTTTACGAAATCGATTTACGCGTATCGCGTTACGCAAAGTATCTTCCGTACAATTATGCAACGAAAGCTTTCAACGCACACGATAAATTATTCGCGACGATCTCGAACATCCTTTCGCTAAGAAAGTTCGCAGCAAACTCCTCGTTCGATTTTTTTTTTTTTTTTTTAATGATCCAATGTAGTACTTCTGCAGTACCTAAGAGTGCTCCTGCATAGAACATAAATGAATTAGTGGTGTGCATAAAAAGGTAGTGTGTGGAAAAAACCGATTAATTTCCGAGTGAGTAAGTTGGGGGAAAACTTGCAAAAAACCCATATATTTGCTGTTGTTGATTATAGGATAGCGGGTTAAGGAAAAAGTAACAAGGAAAAATGAGCAGGAAGAGAGGAACGAGGAATTAGGATGTGATAATTATCACTCCGAATCCAAGAAATGCTTGGGAAGTTTGCATCTGATAGTGAGTGGAATTTCTTTCACGTCATAATTTCCTGTGCTACTAATGAGGGGGTTATCATGATCGTGATCATATGCTTTAAGAATCATGCCTCGAATAACTTCATTTATATACATTGTCTGCGTTTGAGAGTGCAATTCAGTAATACGTAATTTAGGAATGTTTAATATGATGCGCAGAAATTTGTTTTGCATTGTCTGAATGCGTTTGATGTAAGTTTTATGTGCTGCAGCCCATACCGGGGCCGCATAAAGTAGCACTGATCTGGCACAAGTTTTATAAAGAAGTAATTTATATTCAGTCTTGAGTTTACTCGAACCATTTATAACGGGATATAATTTCCTGAGTGCGCCTTGAGTTTTATTGACTCTATCTTCAATGGTCGGTTTCCAATTCAAACTGTTTTGAATGTAAACGCCGAGGTATTTGACCTTTGTGGCCCAAGGAACCCTAAAGCCAGATACATTAATAGAAGGAGGTTTAGAAAACCTTTTACGCGTAATGATAATAGCCTCAGTTTTTTCTTTATTGATCGCCATCTTCCAACTTTCGAAGAATTGAATGATGGCATCAACATGCCTTTGCAGCCTGCTGACGAGTAAAGCCGGGCTCCATGAGGAGGTGTAAATGGCAGTATCATCAGCATATACTGCAAGCTCAGTCTTAGGGTCCTTGGGAATGTCATTTATAAAGATATTAAATAATATGGGCCCCAGAATGGAACCCTGAGGGACACCAGATATAGCGTCATAAATGGACGAAACCTCTCCTTCAAAACTGACAAAAAACTTTCGATCTTTTAAGTATGAACGAATGATTTTAATCAAATAATCCGGCAAGCTAAGAGTATTTAATTTAAATAGCAGAGCCTTGTGCCAGACTGAATCAAACGCTTTCTGTAAATCAAGTAATGTCATGGCTGAGCTTTGTTTTTTATTTATCTCCATAGCAAAAAACTCGGTGACTCTGAGCAATTGTTGTACTGTTGAGTGGCGAGCCTTAAATCCAAACTGTTCATTTATTATTATATTGTTGTTAGACAAGAAGGCATGAATCTGCGTTAATAAGACCCTCTCATATACTTTACTTAATGTGCTTAGCAGGCTAATTGGTCTGTAATTAGCCGGCGATGTTTGTGGCTTACCCGGTTTCGGAAATGCGAGTATTTTCGCTGTCTTCCAACATGATGGAAAGTAATATAACTTAAATGAGTTTAAAATTATATAGTAGATCTGAATTACAACCTTATGCGATGAATTCTTTAACATTACAGTAGTGACTTTATCGGAACCAGGAGCTTTATTGTTTGGAAAAGATCTGATAATATCAAAAATTAATCGAGGAGTAATAAAATCTAGTTCGCATTGAGGTGTCTTTTCATCTAGTGATTCAATATAATTATTTACTGCGTTCTCAAATGGAGAAGTTAGACCATCCGCTTCCTGATAGACTTTTTGAAAGTTTTTTGCCAACAGTTCAGCTTTTTCATTTGGATTATATACAAATGAATTATTTCCAAGCTCAAATGGAGGAGCAGGAGTTTTATTTCTCTGCAGCGACCTCCACAGTCCCCAGATGCTATTGTCTTTAACTTTAGTTCTTTTAAGACGTTCAGCCCACTTTTTGTTATTAGCTTCAATTAGTTTGTTTCGTATAATATTATTAAGTATGTTACGGTAATACTTAAATTTGTCCAAACCAAGATGTTGGAATTTTCTACGATAATAATTCCGTAGCTTAATCAGCTTGCTGATTTCTGAAGCAACTGTAGGGTCTGAAGTTACATGATTGAAATTATGCTTTTGCATCTCAGTGGACCTTCAAGGCCCCGCAGAGAAACTGTTGCAATTCGAGTATGCAGGAATCGATTGATTCCTGGCTTGGCAGACTATGTCTAATTCTCCACCTAGAGGTGGCTGTCGCAAAACCTTCCCAGTTGACCTTTCTAGATCGATTTAAGCTCCTCTTAATTTCTGTTCTTTTAATATTTAAGAGTATGGGAAGGTGATTGGAGGACAGCTCGTTTGCTGTCATGCACGTAAAGTCGTAATTCAGATCCTTCGCGATAAATAAGTCAATATTGGAAGGTCGTCTACGGGGTGCCTTATGAGAATACGTGGAGCTATGTATAATATCGAGATTGTTCTTGTTTGTATAGTTTAATAGATTGATGCCTCTGGTATCATTACTAAAATTATTCCAACATCTATGCTTGGCGTTAAAATCACCACCAATTAAAGTTTTGCCATACGAGCGATTTTTAAAAATTACATCAAGGTTGTTAATCTCGAATTTGATGCTAGGAGAGATATACGCAACACCCAGCGTTAAATTTATGCCCGATAGTAGCTTTATCATTAATATTTCGCACCCATCCACATCTAGAATAGGGAGGGTGTGATAGCGCAAAGCTTTACTTATTACCATTGCGACTCCTCCCGCTCTAACCCGAGCAGCATCTAATCGAATTATATCGAAACCAGAGAAGTTTAGTTTGGTGCTGGGGTGCAACCAAGTTTTCCGTAACAAGAGCAATGTCAATGTTGTTAGCACAGATAAAGTGATTTAATTCCATTTCTTTATTGTTAATGCTTGTGGCATTCCACAAGCAAATGTTTAGAGGAGAGGAGGGGGGATTGAATTTTAATAAATCAGATCAGCTGCCTCAACGAACATCTGAAGCTTACTGAGACCATCAGTGCAAGTAGTTAATTTTTTATTAAGGTCTCGAATAATATTGCACATTGCTTTAATATTCACAAGTTGACTCAACTTTCTAATTTCAAAAATTAAGCTGTTAAAATCAGCAATGTCACCATTGTTTTGATCCTTGGTAAGTCTCAAGGCCTCCGCGTATGTTTTGGGAGGTAAATATTCATGCTTGTTTGTTGAGGCAGCCGATCCTACTAGTATATTGTGATCAACAAAGTTTGAAAATGATTTATGTTTTATTTTGTCAATTTCAACAGAATTTTCGTGCAAGTTTTTATTTATATGCAGAGCCGAGCGAGTCGGGCGGTTAGCCGTCCGCTTTTCAAGAAATTTAATGTATGATTGGCATTTTGTATAGCTCGCGGGGTGTTCCCCGGAGCAATTACAGCATTTTGCTGGTAAATTTACATCTTTTTTACAATCTGACGTGAGATGGTTCTCCGCGCATTTTACACATCTCGGTTTTTTATAGCAGTTGGAGGAAGTATGGCCAAAAGCTTGGCATCGGTAGCATTGCGTTATAATTTTGCGATTGATAAACTTGTCCCAATAAATTCTCGAGTGAAACAGATAACGAATTTTTCTAAGTTGTGTGAGTGAAAATTTGGCATTCAAGTTGATCTTATACGTTGCATAAGTGCTATTTTCATCATTTAGCTGTGTGCATGAGTTAATTTCTATGCCAAGATTTTTTAGTTCGTTAGAGACTGTTAAGATTGAAATATTTGGGAGTCCTTTAAGTGTGACTGTAAGAGTCTTATCCTCTGGGAGTGAGTATGTATGAAACGCATACTGTTTATCAATCGCAAACTTTTTGAATCCTATGTAATCATTAAGTTTGAGAAACTGAATCTTAATCTGATTGCCCAGATATTTTAGTTGAAAATTTTCACCGACACTTTGTTTAAGCTGATTTGCAAATTCAGCATAGTTAATGATTTTAGAGGCTAAGTATATCGGCGGTGGTTTTCTATTAGGCTTGGATTCTTCCGTATATGCTACCGAGGCCGCGTCACTATTTAGAGTTCTGCTACTCACATGTTCGTTATTTATTTGTGCTAACTGTTCCTCCTCAATTCTTTCAGGAAATTCTATCGTCTCGGCTAGGCATTGAAATCTATTCGGAGTGTCAAACTTACCTTGTGGTTGTGTGATTTACGTCTATTCGGGGAAGTTTATCCTGGCTAGAATGGTCAGAAATGTCATCGTCGGCCTAGACGCTTAAGCGGCAGCTTCGTCCCGTTCTTACCCTCCAATTTGGAGGGGTGTCTTGACTTCTGGTTCTCAGGAGACACAGCGCCCAGCAGGCTGACCAGGCTTCCGTCCTCCCAGCAACTACCAGGAATCGCCCACACTGGCGCAACTCAGACCGAGCTCAACTAAACGCAGAGTCACGATAAAAGCCTATCTATGCGAGATTCTCGTCCGCTCTCGAAAAACCGACCTGAAAAACCGACCGGACGACCTTATTCATTACCTCCTCGTTCGCCTCTTACGCTTCCCTTATATAAGATTCGGGAAGCGCCATCCCCACTACCGCGCCTCGGGCCAATCAGAAGATGGTACCGTCGCGCGATCTCGCTATCTCTCTCACTCATGTAGTCGACCAGTCTGAACACGAAAAACCGTTACTTCGAAGAATATCAAATTACCAAACTACGCAAAACTGAAATCTTTAACAAATAAATAAAGACTCGCGACTACATGCCTTTTATATTTTTACCTTATCTTATCCTTTAAAAAGAAAAGGAAATAAATTGAATCCTGCAATGCATATACGCTCGCATAATTACACATTGCACGATTCTCTGATTAAACGAATAAAATTCGTTAGAGAAATAAAATAACGAAAGACTACGGCTTTCGTTTCACAGAGGCGTATTAATACCTCTGAGATAAATTCAACGAATCGTCAGGTGCTTGCAATGAATTATAAAAAAGAGAAATAATTAAATTGTCGAAATACGACAAACGAGAGAAATAATTAACCAGTCGTGCTGATAAACTTTTAAATAGCGAATATAAGCCGTACAAGGCTTCCTCAATGTGAATTCACGCTGGAAAATCAATAATTACGAAAAAAGATAAAATCTTTAATAAACGAGTTTAATGGGTCGAGTAACGATTCGTTGGACTTCTTTTAAGTAAAGAAAGTAAAATTTGCGCATAAAAATCATTAATTATGATTATTACGACTTGTGACCTTGACTTTTAAATATTCTTATTTTAATGAATCTAAAGTGATATTTGAGCTTCTTGAAGCTCCCTGAACTCGAATATAATCCGCAATTACCAAAATTACGGTTAATTACAATTGTTAATTAAAAAAGTCAGAATTCGTAATAACGTGAAATTCGCTAAACGAATCACATAGATAGCTTCTACAAGGATCTAAAAGGAATAAACAAACTCAAAAATTAATGCAAAGTACAAAATTGAGCAAGTGACCTTGAAAATATCAAAACTTTAAATAAAAGGAACTTCGCGCTTCTGATCGCCCAGGTAGGTTTCTAGGAACGAAATAAACACGTCTATCGCGTCGAATCGATAAAAAACCTATTACTACCGAAATCCACCTGTTGCGGTGCGCTTTTAATCTAACGCAAAAACTCGCGTTTAAAGTGTACAGATTGCTTCATTCTGTCGTCAGAAGTAATCTAACATCAATAAAATGGCTGTCGCACCGTTATTTCAATCGGTGACCTTGAACCTTAAAAACTGTAAATTTGGCTAATTTAAGCCTATGAATCGTTAAAGAGAAGTATCTGAAGACGATCTGTGCACTCAAAAGTCTAAAATATTATCAAATAAACAATCTCACTTTTTATGTGAAATTCCGTATAAAACGCTTAAACAATGTGTGAAACGTAATTAGAATGTGCAGGAGCACCAGAAAAATTATAATCAAACCAGAGAAATTAAATTCTGACTATTAAAGCCTTGTTCACAATAAAATGAAATTAAATGTCTTTTCACAATGGAAATGTCTTTTTGATGTCACGTGGACCAACCTGATGTTGCCCCTTTTAATGCTGCTCGCCTGGAAGGTCCGCCCTCTGGCTCTGCGTCCCCTGGAGCAAGTCTTCCAACGGAACGTCGCCGTTGCTATTATCGAGCGAAATGATCTCCGCCTCGGAATTGGAGTAGTCTACCGGAGCAGGATGGGATTTGGAAGGCATTTTTATTATTTTAACCTCCGCCTTCGGAACGAGCACGTCCCTCGACGGCATTACCTCCCTCTGACTCGCCATCTCCGCCGCGTACTGTCCTCCAGCTCGCACCACGTCCATGGGTGTGGATGCAGCCTGTGGACTTTTAGCCACCGGTTGCAAGGTTAACTGTGACAGCGCGCTGTCCACACTGTCCGCACTGCGTGCAGTAGTATAAGTCTGTTCTTTGCAGCTGAACTCACTGCACTAGTTCAGAGTTTATCTTTTTTACACCACATTGGAAGGAAAAGGATGAACTCTGAACTAGTGCAGCCAGTTCAGCTGTAAAGAACAGACCAAATATGACAGCGCGCTAAACGCACTGTCTGCACTGCACTGCACTGCGATACTAACGCCGTTAGCCGCCAGTGTCGAAAAAGTGAAAGTGACATTTCTCTGTTATACGTATGTTATTAAAATGTTACAATCGGCGTTAGGAGGAGGAGTATCTTAATATAAAATTTACACATTTCGACTTTTGCTCGCAATATCTCCGCTCGTAGGGCACGTAGCGGAAAAATGAAAAGAACGGACCCCCCCCCTCCCCAAATCGACCCCAAGCTATCGATCAAGCCTATTTAGAACTTGATCCGTTTACTCGTTATCGAGATCTCAACATCTCGAGTACTTGCAAATCGTCGCGTCGCGTAAAAAAGTCACGGTTGGTCTCGCTCCGCGTGTACTTGGCGCGAGACACTACCGTGTCTCTTGATTTTATTTACTTTATATTATATTTTATAATAATATATGTCATATATGTAAAGATTTTTAATATATGTATAAAATAATTTATTTTAAATTAATAAAAAAAATTATATTTATTTAATATGCTTTTTAAAAAAATATTTTTTAAAAAGTATTTTGTTATTTATAAATGGTTAGATAAGATTTGCTGATTTTTGCTGATAATTTGTTGTCAGGCAGTGTTATCACGATTTGCCCTGTATTTGGCACCAATTTGCAGTTAAATATTGTCCCTAAACATCGCTTGGTGTTTGGCATCAATTTGTTCTTAAGTTTTGTTACCAAAATTTGCTCAATATTTGGCATCAATTTGGCGTTTAGTTTAGTCAACAAACTTTAACAGCAATTTGGTGCCAATTTGTTATCAGATAGTTACTAAGCTTTGCTCGGTATTTGGCGTCAATTTGTTCTCAAGTTTTGTCACCAAAATTTGCTCAATATTTGGCATTAATTTGGCGTTAGGTTGTGACCGGAACAACGAATATATTTTACGAATAATTAATCTAGCCACTTACTTTGGCTGAAATAACGGTCGCCACTGTATTTTCAGCATAAACACAGAAAGCCGTTACGCCAAGTCCCTCCTGCAGCAAGATGGCTGCCGTCTTTTACGCAGCGAACGTGTCTGAACTTGTCGACCACGCCCTTATACGAACGACGAATTTTTAACGGACGGGAACTTATGAGGCGCACATTGAATACACACAAGGATTACTTTTAATAATAATAAAAGATTTAATAATTCCAGGTGTACAGGATATATTCTCAGCCGCGTACGAAAGAATAATCTAACGGCGGGTATGAGCTTGTCACGACTTGTCGTCGGAATGTCGCGTGGGATATTCCCGATGAATACCCGTTCACACGCGTACACGATCTCCTTACTTGAGATATATTCACGCTAATATCGCTAGCGGTCAACGGGATAAGATCAACGGGCTCGGATGTTAATGCGTAACCGATTACTAGAATGCGTGTTAACGCGCCGAATGCTCGCGAAGAACTGTCCGGGAGGAACGGGTGATACTCTCCCACTTTATGGCCGCGCAGGCGCAATGCCTCTCCTTTTGCGCGGGCTATGCTAACTCGCGCGCGTTAACGCTTTCGGCCAATCGCGAACGAGGATGTCGGGCGACGCGATCCTTGGAGCGCGTTTTCCAGCACGACTCACTGAGCCGGTTTTTCGGCTCAGCTCCTGAGAACTGAACAGGCCTGTCACCTCATCGGACGGCGGACATCGTCTTGAGCTCGTGCATGACGGATGCCAGCCGTCGCAATGCTACTCGCGACGAGTCACCCGGAATCAATCCGAGTGACCTTCGAATGGTCATTTTGACGAACCAGGACTCCTCAGGTAAGTACCCGCGTGTAGGACTAATCTATTTCTAATCCCCTTTTCTTTATTTTCAGGTACCGGACTCCCCATGGATCGTCTCGCCCAGTCATTGGACGGTAAGTATAAGGTAAGTATAAAATCTCGCGGTAATACTTAAGATCTACCGCGCGTACATAATGTCGCTTAAAACTAAATGTATTCGACAGGAATTATGTAAAATTATAATAATTAAATGGAATTAACGCGTTTACAACGCTTCATGCTGCTTTCGAGCCGTGCTCGTTCCTGATTGGTCGGTTGCTCGCGTACATAGACCGAAGTCTCAAAAGTCATCAAAAATCGTAAAATAAATATGGTTAATACAATTACGGCCAGGATACGTTCCTTTAGGCCTTCTCTGTCGACTAGAATTACTCGGAGCGTGAATTTACTTCACTACTCTCAAAACTCATATCTAACAGCCTGGGTGTGCTCCCATTGGCTGGAACTCATGCGTACTCGCTGAACTTGTTCAAAATTAATTGAAATTCCGTAAAATCAATAAAATCAATATAAAAATGTTCCCTGCGCCTTGAAATCGCGTCTTACTTAAAGGAAATCGCAAAACTTGCTTTATCGTCTTAATCTATGTCGCGAATGACTCGTGGGTCTATCTCGCTTTCTAAAACTAACAAATACATGTTGTATAATGTGAATAGTGTGACAAATGTGTTGATGTCGGGAAATGATGTTATCAATGGAAAGAATATGATAAATGTTATCGTTATGTACTCTTTGAACTTCATGGTGCCCTATTGGCTCTATATATCGCGTATAAGCTGAAAATTACAATAAATGCAAAAATCATGAAAAATGAAGTTAATATGATGTCTTTAAGTTTCTCCCTGTCCATTACAACGAATGTATTACGAACAAGGTGTATATTATCAAAATTGCAAAAAGAATTAAAACTGTGATTATTACTAGTATCGCTATCTGGTCAATGACCTGATTCGCCAAGTACATTGATCCTTGCTGTTTCCTTTCCTCGTTGAACTCTGAATGGCTCATTGCTCTGTGTTTGTTAATTCGTTAAGTTTTTCCCCTTTTAGGATTGGTAGGAAGTGTGTAAGGTAAGTATGTTTGTGTTGTGTTTGTTTTACCATCTACGCTCTGCGCGTAACTTCTTTAATATCTCTATGTCTTAATTCTAAATAAAATGACAAAGTATCAAAAGTCTTTAAAATCGATGTGACTCGCACAATAAACGAAACTTCGTTAAAACTCTCTATCGTAACATAAAAAACATAAAATTATAAACTGTCTTTTGACCTTGACTCTTAATAAAATAATAAAAAATTTGACGGGATGGCTCGATCTACACTGGGAGGGATGCACCGGCCGCTGTCTCCTGCGTCGTCTGCTCTGTAACCTGCTCCACTCCCCTCGGCTCCTCGTCAGGCTGGCTGTCGCGTTGTTGCTCGTCGCCAGCGGGCTGTAGCCCACCTTGTCTAATCACTTGCTCAATTTGAGCCTCCGCCACCTCCACGTAGATATCTCTCTCCGTCAGGCCCTCCTCCGTGAATACTTCCACCTCCTGGATCGACAGCTCCTGCGATTGGTTCACAGGATCGTTAAGATCGACGAGCTTCCCCACGCCCGGATCGGCCGTCATCGCTGCGGGCCCCGTGATTGGTTGGCGTTGTTCTGAATACCGGGAAGTATCCGACCTTGAAGCGTCAGCCTTGGCTGATGGCTTCAAGGTTTTGTCAACTAATTTTAGCGGCAATTTGATGCCAATTTGTTATCAGGTACTACTATAAGCTTTGCTCGATATTTGGTATCAATTTGGCGTCAATTGTGTACGCATGTTTTGCTACGTATTTGCTAGCAGTTTGTCGACAACATTTGATAAAACAAATTTTGATGCAAATTTGTACCATTTCTGAAACCAAAATTTGTAATGTTCCCATAGAACTTCGCAGCGAATGTCTACAGTTTGAGGGCAGTTTCAGGAAATGATGAAAACGGGAAGGTTTCAGTCGATCACTTATACACGCACACATACGCAGCCAGACGCACGCGCTCACATATAGATTATGTTAGGTTATTAATTTCATAAGGCCTGTTTGTTTTTGCTGCACTTCTGAACTAGTGCAATAAGTTAGAATGAAAGAAAATATATTTGTTTTATTCTAACTTATTGCACTAGTTCAGACGTGCAGCAAAAACAAACAGGCCTTATGAAATTAATAACCTAACATAATCTATATGTGAGCGTGCGTCTGGCTGCGTATGTGTGCGTGTATAAGTGATCGACTGCAGCGAAAACGAACAGGCCTATAATTTTACTTTATCATAAATTGATGTTTTCATTTATTAGTATGTATTATAATATAAATTAATGTTTTCATTAATATATAAATTATAATAATATGTGTAGTATATAATTAATAATGTGTATTATATATGAAAGGGGTTACAGCCATAGTGTAAGTCACTTTTGTTAATCTATCGAGTAAGTATATCTTGTGATCTTATACTATACAAAGCATCGTGTTTGTTATACCGCAAAGCCCGATTTACAATGAGGTTTTAAGCAGGTATAGCAAAATCTATTCGCTTGCCATCTTATTTAACATCAAGATATTTAGACAAGAAACATTAGTTTAGAATTTTAGAATCGTACGAGTGAATATATAATCATGTAGTAATTTTTTTCCTCGTGAGAAATCAACTCCAAAAACATTTTATAATACTCTCTATATAAAAGTATATCTGTGCAGATATAAAAATAAAACTCACAATTCGAAATACCACTCCGAATCGAATGAAATTCTTGTGAAAGTAACGATACACTTTCATACAAAAATTACGGAGAAGTCAATAATTAATGCCACTAACAATGTACTATTAAAGACCGACAGTGATCATAGGACCGAAGTTCGCTCGGTTGATAAAATTTGGAGGACTATAGATCAGATAGTGTAATATTGACTTTTATCCTGATGTTTCATAGATATACGCACATATAATTTAAAACGAAATAATATTAGGTTTTTATTCAAAATTGCATTTCTATTGTCATCCGTGTTTGAATATTCATGCAAATAATAACTGCAGAATAGAAATGCAATTTTACGGCATTATATTATTGCGTTACAACAAAAATACGCTCATTTATGAAGCATATATATAAAAATAAATCATCGCTGTAGATGCAGTATCAATATCTATACTCTCTCCAATTACGAAATTATTTTCGGAATTGATCCAAATCTGATGGTCTCTGATAGTATTTCGTCAGTGTTAATGTAAAGCAATCAATATGACTATAATCTTATGTAAAGTTCTTTGATTTTAACGTGTCGATATATTAAATCGGCACTGACCGCGAATTGTTTCACGGGGAGATGTCAGGAGGATGGGAAAAGGGTGAGAGACAATAACTCTTAATACTTGCGGAAAGGATAATTTATTCCACGTGAGATGCAGCAAGACGGCCTACTCGATCCGACGTCTGTGCAACGACTGACTCTTCTTCTTCGTTCTCCGCCAATCCGGGCGCTTCTTCATGCGCAGAGCGCTACGACGCATATCGGTAACTCAAGCGACCAATCATACAACTACAGCCTATTCAGGCACGGCGCAACATAACACAGATCGGAAACTTAAAATCTTACAGTTCGGCCATTCTGCGCTTACATTCGTCCCGAATGTTTCAACGGAAATTCAATCTTAATTAACGAATAAAATATACTTAAACAAATATCATTGTTAATACAACTTCAAAATAAAGACTTTTTTCTTATTCTTTGGCACAAAATCACAATATTATTAAAATTATTAATCACTTCAAACTTTTTATTCGTATAATACTGCAATCTTAAATCTAAACGCACGCAACACTTTAAATCAAATTAAACTTATAATTATCGCATGAAAATAACGCTTTCATAACATATCATCAAATAAAATTATGACTCTGGTTGTTTTATCCAATGTTTTATTCTATCCGGGGAGAGTATAGAGTTATACGGCCTAGACGTCACATTGAAACCTGGAATATCCTGAATCACATATCTATTATTATTTAAGGCCTTTCTAACCATATACGGTCCCTTATAACATGGTTTCAATTTCCTATCTTCACCAGGTTTTACCACTGTATCTCTTATCATAACGTAATCTCCCTCTTTATACTGAGTTGGCTTTTTTATGCTGCTTATCATAATAAGCTTTATTATAATTTTTAATTTTATCAGTTACCTCTATTGCCAATTTACGAGCAATATCTCGTTCATCTGATACCTTTAACTCAGTCTCAGCCAAATAATTTAAAGTTTTTACCAACTCATTATCCGAGTGATTACGTTGCTCATATCCAAAAAGCAATTTTGAAGGGGAAGCCTTCACTGAAGAATGAAATGTATTGTTTATTACATATTGAATAGACCCAATTGCAGAACACCATGATTGTTGTTCCTCAACAATTCTTTTTAAAGACGCTTTTAAAAATCTATTAACTCTTTCTACTATGCCATTTGCCCATGGAGCAGCAACAGCAACTTGACGATGTTTGATATTACGAACTTGCATAAATTCTGAAAATTCATTCGAAGTGAATGCTGTACCTCTATCCGATACTAAAATATTTGGATTTCCAAATGTATTAAACAACCATTCCAAATGTTTGATAGTTTCCTTCGAACTAGTAGACTTAACTGGAAACAACCACGTAAATCGTGTAAACGCATCTACTATCAATAAAATATGTTTGAATCCCTCAACCGACTCTGAGATAGGGCCAAAATGATCCGTATGTAAAATTTGACACGGGGATTCAGGGTTATCTACCATTTGTATTTCGTCTTCACGCGAATTTACAGACGCATTTGTCATCAGACAAGTTAAACAATTATCTATATAATCTACTACTTTCTTTCGTAAAGAAGGATACCAATAATTTACATATATACCCTGAAAAGTTTTCTCGACGCCGCAATGCGCCATATCATCATGATATATTCGAATAACATTGTTAATCATATCTTCCGGAATTACAAATCTAGGCTTATCCTTTCCTTTACGAAAAACAAGTCCATCAATCAACGTGAACTTCTCACTATCTTCAAATTCTAGTTTTTCCGCAATATCTTTTAACCTAATATCACGCAATTGTTTATATTCTAATTCTTTTTCAATAGGCATTGGTTCTATATACGCAACAGCTCTACTTAATGCATCTACATGAGCCATCCGTTTACCTTCTCGATGTAACATTCCAAAATTGTATTCTTGTAAACGGAGAGACCATCGAGCAATTCTTGGGTTAATATTCGCCTTCTTCATCGCGAATACTAGTGCATTACAATCAGTTATTATAACAAATTCAATTCCATATAAATATATATGCCATCGTTCTACTGCCTTTACTATAGCTAACATTTCTAATTCAAAGCTATGATAATTAGCTTCAGCTTTGTTAGTCGACTGACTAAAATAAGCTACCGGAGCCCATTGACTATTTTCTTGCTTCTGCAATAAAATGGCTGCTATTGCAATAGCACTCGCATCCGTATGAAGTTGCGTTTCCGCCTTCGGGTTATATATTCGTAAAACCGGGTACGACGTTAAATCCTGTTTCAATAACTCGAAAGCATTACGACATTCTTCATCGAACTTAAACTCTACATTCTTGTGCAAAAGCTTTTGTAATGGCTTAGCCTTTACAGCATAATCCCTTACAAACTTTCGAAAATAATTGGTTAAACCCAAAAACCTTTGCACTTCGACAACCTTTTTAGGTTCAGGAAAATTCCTAACTGCTTCCGTATGTCGGAAACTAATAGATATCCCTTCAGGGGATATAACATATCCTAAATATTCGACTGATACTTTTAAGAAATTACATTTTTTTAAATTTAATTTGAAACCATAACTTTTAAAAATTATTAGAACTTCTTTCAGAACACTAATATTCTCCTTCTGGTGTATCAGAAGGAATAATAATGTCATCCAAATACACAATAAGCATATTCAGCAGATTAACCTCTCTAATACTTCCGATAAACGCTTTTGAAATTCGGCCGCGGATTCACACCACCCGAACGGCATATACAACTTGCTCAAATTGACCATCCGGAGTCGCAAAAGCAAAATATTTAGTATGTTCCGGATGAATTTTAATTTGGTGAAAGGCATCCTTTAAATCTAACGTCGTAAATACTTTTCTATTACCAATACGCGCTATGCAATCCTCTATTGCAGGAAAAGGAAAACATTGCTTATTTACTCTTTGATTGAGCGGACGCAAATCAATACACATTCGTAAAGATCCATCTTTTTTACGCACTAATACTACGCGCGCACAATACGGGGAATTACTACGCTTAATAATACCACGACGCAATAAATCATCAGTGATTTTTCTAAGTTGCTCTCTTTCAGACCAAGCAAATCTTCTTGGCGCATATGCAAAAACAGAATCATCCTTAAGGGAAACCTTAATGGAATAATCATCATTAACCAACGGTATATCCGAATTCTCAACCTCTTGTATCATTGAAATTAATTCTTGTTTATACGATTCATCAAAATCAATATCGATATCTTGCAATAACGACAGCATGTCTTCAGTCTTATCTTCAACAACTTCTGTAGAAGCTATTTCTTGAAATAACTGAACTCTATTATTTAACTCAATACCAGATGGGTTATACAAAATTGAAATATTATTTTCTTTAAGAAAATCTAAACCAATAATTAAATCCGAAGAAAATGAAGTCATCACTCAATACCAATAAAGAAATTGATGCTTTCAAACTCGGTAACAACTCCAGAGAAATCACTGTTTGAACAGATCCTAATACGTTAATACAAGTATTATTCACCGCTTTATATCGTTTTAAATTTTCAACCTTTTCTAAACCGACATTTAATTTTGCGAAAACCGAAGATTTAATAAATGACACTGGACTTCCGGTGTCCAACAACGCATTCAACTTACATGGAATTTTATTCACCGAAGTAACAATAATATGCGAATCGGAAATTTCTAACTTCCTACCGGAATCCTCATCCACTGCTGCAATCTCCGTCTCCTGAGTGTCTTCATCCACCGCAGATACCACTGGAGATTTGGAAGTTGTCACAGGAGGTGACTGCTCCTTCTTTTTAAGCTTAAAACAATCAGCTCTGATGTGACCTTTAGCCCGGCAATAGACACAGAACACATCTTTATCTGTCTTTGACGCTGAATTGTCTTTGGGTACCGTACCCCCACTATTTTTCACTTTATCGTTCTTGAACTCCTGATGAGAAACCTTGTGAATGGGCTCGGCTGATACCGACGTTATCCGGTGCATCTCCTCCAAGAATTCATCAACTGATGCACAATGAAGTGTCGCAGCTGTTTCCCGTAATGATCGGCTTCCGATACCATTAAGGAGGTTCAATCATTACTTGTGAGTCAAAAATGCGATTGAAATAAATGTCATTACAGCGATCCCGAATTATATGCAATATTAGTGTAATGAATTGTGGATGCTACTTACGTGCTATATTCTTCGTCAATTATTAGTGTATAGAATATTAACAAACATATACTGGGGTATGAAAGCGTCAACGACTCGGGAATCGCTTATTTGGCCAACATTATAGGTTAGAACTTGTCACTTTGTGACAATAAGCTTTCTATACTCGAAAGTTAACTTAGAGCCTTAATTTTTTTATATGATTTACATAAACACTTTACGCAAATAATCGCAAAACTTGAGCATATTGACCACATAGTTTTTTTGTAATATTATTCAGAAGTTGACCACTTTTAGCCTATATCCTTATGGAGAAAACCGCACCGAGGTAGATCATCAGTGGTTTAGTACACAATTAGTTAACTGTTAGGACTTTGAAAACTAGCATTTGATAGATAAAACATCAAGGATTGTGTAAAGACTTTAAAAATCGGACTTTACCACGTGGATTGAAAGCTTTATCGTCACAAAGTTCAGGTCCCAGCGTAGAATAAGCGATTCCCGAGTCGTTGAGCTCTCATACCCCGAAATATATTTATTAATATTCTATACATTAATAATTGACGAAGAATATAGCACGTAAGTAGCATCCACAATTCATTACACTAATATTGCATATAATTCGGGATCGCTGTAATGACATTTATTTCAGTCGCACTTTTGACTCACAAGTAATGATTGAACCTCCTTAATAAGCAAATGAATTACATCTTCTTCTGGTAAATTTAGATGCTTCATCAAGACTAATTTGTCCATGACGTAATCTTGGAACTGTTCCTTTTGAAAATTCCATTTTCTAGCTTCGACCTTTTGCATGGCAACATGAAATAAAATTTTTCTTTTAAATCGCCGTATTATAGCATCTTTAAAGATCTCCCATGATTCGATCAACGTGGTAACATTGAGATCAAACCATCTTTTGGCATTCTTGACGAGTTTACTAGAAGCTGCCAACAATAATACGTCATTTGAAACTGCATGAATTTGGGCAATTCTTTCTCCAGTTTGTATCCATATTTCGATCTTCTCCTCGTCTGTCCCAGCAAAATCGGGAATTTGGGCAGTTAACAATTTAACAGCATGCGCTGTTGCCACCGACGAAATAGGCTGGCGACGCGTAGTCGAACTACCTGCAGTTTGTACATCACCAATGTCACTATTATGCACTATATTTTGCGGATCCACGCGAGACAAGTTCATCACTTCTAACATTTGTTGCATCATCAACTGATTTTGACGTTGCTGTTCCTGTTGCATTCGTGCTTGCTCACGCTGATATTCTAACCTTTCCCGTGACTCTTGCTGTTGAACTCGCATCTGCTCAGCTATTAAAACACAGACTTGCGATAAATCAGAAGGCACAACACTTGATGTTCGCGCAAGACTTTCGTTACAACTCGCGGCTGAACGTATCTCTTTCTGTTGATTAAACAGGTCACTTGGTCCATTTCTTTCTAAATGAGAAATAATCATATCTATGCAACGTGAAGCATCCGGTAGCGGATTCAATCCATATCGCCTAGCTTCTTCTTGCAGCTCACCCACAGTCATTTCTTCTAATCGTTGCCTCTCCATATTTTCTTGAACACTGACAACTGATCTTCCGTGACGAAAGACAATATTCGAACACACCGAGACTGTCCGAATACACCCAGATGGCGGCAATACAGCACCACAAAATGGCGGGAGACTACTCGAGAATATTCGAGACGTACCAAAATGGCGGTAACACTCACGCTAAATGGCGGGAAGCTACCCGAGAACGTTCGATCGCACCAAGATGGCGGCAAAATGTTCGAGACGTAGCACGCCGAAATATGTCGAATTGTAGCGTGGCGAACCAATTTCTCAAGTCGCCGATCCACAATAATGTTTTTTAATGTTCTTAACGTCGTTACGACGGGATAATGTCTCTCACTGTCTTTTCACGAACGCGGTAACGGTCGTTGATCCGATGTATATCAGCATAACTGGCCGGAAATACTACACGTACTTTACGATTACAGCTTTGCACGCCGTAATTATGATTCTTCCGAACGAAGGAACGAGAGCAGAAGGAAAAGGGAAATCGGTGGAAAGCCGGATCGTAACACGATAATGGCGGCACTCGATGAATCCAAGGGAAATCGGTGGAAAGCCGGATCGTACACGATAATGGCGGCACTCGATGAATCCCACTTCTGAACTGTAAAGTTCTTTGATTTTAACGTGTCGATATATTAAATCGGCACTGACCGCGAATTGTTTCACGGGGAGATGTCAGGAGGATGGAAAAAGGGTGAGAGACAATAACTCTTAATACTTGTGGAAAGGATAATTTATTCCACGTGAAATGCAGCAAGACGCCTACTCGATCCGACGTCTGTGCAACGACTGACTCTTCTTCTTCTCCGCCAATCCGGGCGCTTCTTCATGCACAGAGCGCTACGACGCATATCGGTAACTCAAGCGACCAATCATACAACTACAGCCTATTCAGGCACGGCGCAACATAACACAGATCGGAAACTTAAAATCTTACACTTATTGTTAGATATACTTATGGCTAAACTGCATTCGCCTTGATTTGCATCTGGATAATTGCCTGTACGTCCCAATATTGGCTGAAATATATTTGCAAATAATTATTTTCTATATATATATATATATATATATATATATATATATATATATAATACATATTTTTACAGGAAAATATACATATACTTAAAGTCGTTATTTCTATTACTTGCAAATATATTTTGCCCGACTATACCGATACTACTATGCCACCTCATTAATTGGCGAATGCACGCAGACACACTTTTCGCATAAAAATAACGTACAAACATAATCCGAGATATTGACATTATAATTAGTGCCTCTTTGTTAAAATTATGGAAGGTTACTAAAGTAATAACGAAGAAGAATTATTACATGTTTATCATATAATCGCAAAAGTCTTTTACAATAGGATACCCCACTTGCACAAATTTAGAGCAAATACATTAATACGCTCGTTACTACAATCGACTTATTATATAAGTACAAGTATAAACGAAGCAAAATCAAACTTTGGATAATAATAGTTATGGATAATAATCACCGTAGCAATAAACAGCCATCAACGTTCTAATGCGCGTTTTAAGCGCAGTAGTAGTAGTATTTACTTATGAATAAAATGCATTAAAAAACGCATATGAAAAAATACTAAAAATAAAATCAAGAATATGTTATACGTGAGGTAGAAGCACCTGTTCATTTTTGGCAAAATAAAAAAATCTTGAACATTATAGATTCTTAAGCAAGAGATCGACGGCACCTTTTTTCTTTTATAAAAAGCAACCTGTCAATGACGTTCTTCGGGTTATTCAGACTCTTCAGGTTCGTCAGGATCGTCAGGTTCATCACGTTCTTCAGGTTCGTTATTTTGTACCTGATCTCTTTGGTTTCTTTCTCTTTTCTTTTCTCTCTCTCGATCCATGCGCTCTTTCGCATGTGCTAACCATATTTTTATGGGATTAGAAATCTGTTCATCCTTCACAGATGCATGTGCGTTTCTTATCACACCTGTAAAAACAACAAATTTTTATATTAATTCATTATTTATTAGTTAATAAAAGAAATAGTTTTATCACAAGTTTGTAATATTATGTGATTGAAATTAATTAATAAGTATAAAAGTTAATTTTATTTCTCTAATGCACGTATACAAATGTGACAAATAGTTGAGAAATATTAATATATCTATATTACGCAAAAATTTAGCATGTAATAATAGTAATAAGAACGGAACAATTGTTTTTTAATATTTTACTTACTTAGAATTACTTGGCACAAGTTCAGTTTTGAAAATTTTCCTTTTTTTTTGGCACCGTGCCAACTGAACAGCACCGCAACTTCATTTGAGATTATTTGTCTCATTAAACATAAACACGAATGTTTAACATCTTGTCCTGTCAATCGTGCCAATTGCTTGATCTAGAATAATTTCAAATTATTATTATTATTATTATACCTATATGTTCCAAACATGAGCAATGACAAGTGTAGCTGCTTAAATAACTATTTTTTTTCGAGGTATTCACGGAAACAAAATAGAGGGCAATATTTTTATTATAATTTTTTCAGTATTTATACACAAATGTATTAACATATGTATTTATTTTTTACATATATATATTTTTTTAATATTATTTTTATAGGCGTTTCTAATTAAACAAGTGATATCAATTTAGAATCTGCAATTCTTAAACTGCAATCGTAAACTATTGTCTTTCTTTTAAACAGAAACTTTTGAATATTAAAGTAGTTATATTTACCATTTCATTCCGGTAAGATGCATTATTACCAAGTTTTCTTTCCATAGCTTGTAAATCATTTTCGTTTTTCAAAGGTAGATCTTGAAAAATGTCAATCTTTTCCTGTTCTTTTTTTGGCTGTACCGTATTAGACACCTTGTCTAAAATATGTTTCTGTAATTTTGTGAGGTTACTTAATTTCATTTCTATATGCTGGAATTTTTTAACGACGTAACGTTCAAAATCAGATCCTATAACACATTCAAAATACATTAATGTATTTTATTTACATATGTATATATATACACACACACACACACTCAACTACTTGCATACTAACCTCCTTCATAATTTGTGAACCTTGCCCTTGCCAATCTGTTTGGGGAGACATTTTCATTATCTCCTTCATAATTTGTGATCCTTGCCCTTTTCAATCTGTTTGGGGGAACATTTTCATTATCTCCTTCATAATTTGTGATTCTTGCCCTTGCCAATCTGTTTGGAGGGACATTTTCATTATTCTGCCAATCCTGCCATTCATCAGCATTCGCAGTATTGCACTGTGGTACGTTTGTAGTACGTGGTAAATCTAAAACACAAGTGTAACATACTCAAAATATAATTATAATATTTCAAAATAATGTTAACACATTAATATGAACATGTAATATTGATGAATTTGTGAAATACAAAATTTTTAAAAATAAATACAATAAAGGGCAATAGTAATTATAATTTTTTCAATATCTATTTATACAGAAATGTATAAACACGTACACATATATAGTTATTATCTCCAGTTATATAGAATAAAATACATATCATAAAAAACCACGCAAAATTGATATAAAAACATAATCCGCTATACTTAATTAGTAAAAAATAACATTAAAGCGTAGATGAAATAAACAATAAAACAGTAAAAAGACATTTTAATACATAGGTACTTATATTATATTATTTTATATTATTTAATATTTAATTAATAGGTAAAATTATACAAAAGTTTTACTTACAAAAGGTGGCCAAATAAAAATGATGGCAAAATAATAGCAAAATATATGGTATAACAAATATTTGTCAATAAGTGCCTGATGTCTCAGGAAATTCCGGATCCCAAAAACCTTTAAAAAGATGTATTATACATAAAACATAAAACATAAAAAAGTGATAATCAAATAAAATACTATACCTTCTGGTGTATTTGGTCGCTCATATTTGTGTCGATGTCGCGAGCATTGATTCTTCCGTTTTTGTAATTCTTCTTTTGACAATGACAAACTCTTGTAATACTAAAAATCAAATATCACGAATTACTTTTTTATGAGAAAAATACTTATATTAATATTAATATTTCTTTCTTTTTTATTTATATTTATATTAATTTATATATATATTTTTTTTTATTTAATTAATATATCTTATATAACTATACTGTTAATATTGCATTACTTCTCTGCATTCCCAGCAATCCTGGCCGTTTAGTTTTGCTCTGTCAGCTTTACATCGCATGTTAAGCTGCTTTGAAATGTCCTTTCTTTTTGACAATCTGTAAATATTTTCATTAGATATATAAAAGCAACTTACACACATTACCACGATTATTAAGTAATAATTATACATTAAACTTATCCAGTAACATCTTTTTTTTAGGAGGCTTATTTTCTGTGTCATCCAAATTGAAATTATCCATGTAATTTATATTTGCAGCTTGCTCTGCAGACAGATAAAAAGATTTGTCTTCGCAGGCAAAGTCATTTATATTTTGAATAAGTACTTTATCTTTTTGTACTGTATTTATTAAGGGGGCATATACCTTTCTCGGCTTCAAAAAATCGATTTTTTTTTTATTGCATATTTCGAAAGAACAACATTTCAGGAATGTAAATCCAAAGCCATTTAAAGAAATTCGAAAAATTGAAGAAGTTACAGCACTTTGTACTGAGCGCCGTCCGAGCGTTTCGGAGCAATGTGCAGGTAACAGCGTTCGACTCTTGTACCCCCCGCTGGTAGCTGACCCCCCATTGTAATTTAAATAAAAGTTTGTTTCTGGGTAGTAGGTACATAAGTCTCAAAACACGAACGAAAGTTATAATAACTTGATCTAGAGATTCTAGAGGATAGCTCCGAAAAATACAAACAGTAGCGCTCAAGTCGTCGAAATTGCGACTTTTCTCGCTGTTTGTTTATTTAATGAAGGAACCTTAGCTCTTTTGAAAGTAATGAGTACAATGGGAATAGCAATTGGACGAAACGCAGTACAATTTGCTGCGTTGAGTGACACTTGCCGCTGCGATCAAGCAGACGTCCGAGAGCAGCATGCAACACGGGAGGCCCGACTAAAGCGCCGCCTTGAAAAAAACCATCAAAATGATGAGCACCTTGCCCTGGAGGATTCCCTGTATGGCCCCGGAATAGATGATTACATGTAAGTCGTGAGAAAACAATTTTATCATAGTGTAAACTTGTTCTGAAACTTTAAACGCGTTTTTCTCGAAACCATGTTTTTCAAGTCGGTACCATAAATATCTCGGTAATGGATCAACCGATCTATTTAATTTTTTTTTTAAATAAAAGTTCATAAAATTTACCAGTCCTTGACCCATGCTTTTTGAAAAATTTTGATTTTATATATTTTTTTTTAAACAAAAAGATTGAAATTTTTGTCGAAAATCGATACCTAAATTTTGACAGTCTGCTATTTTATTGAAAATTTGAATTTTCAAAAAAGGATGGGTCAAGGACTAGAAAAATTATCAAACTTTAATATTCTGTTTTTTTTGGGGGGGTTTCAGATGATCCTGCGGAGATATCCATGGTACCGCAATTTCAAACATTTTGTGCGGGACTTACTTCAAGAGGCGAAAGAGGGGGGATGGTTTATTAAAAATAATAAATAAAAAATTTTTTTTTATAATTACAATAGATGTACTTTGTTGTACAAACAAACTCTTACCTTCAAACATTTTTTTTTATTGTTAAAAAAAATCACGAAATATGCCTATTTTTTGGGCCGAGAAAGGTATATGCCCCCTTAATGATTCATCTTTCTTTTTTACCTTTAATCGGTTTTTTTAATTTGAATATCAGTCTTGTTATGCATTTTTATTAGTGAAAGACAACTTATATTAATGTTATCTTTCAATGTATTAATAACTGCAGTATTCATCAAGGATTTATCATCTTCTATTTGTGTTGAAGTATGTTTAGGCGAAAGACATAATCCAAAATCGATACGTTTTACAGGAATTTTCCTCTTCAGTTTTAAACACTGTTGGATTTTAGACGCAACACTTCTTTGCGTAGGACTAGGATAGATCACATCTTCGGTAATTTTACTATTAAAGTGTGCAAGAGCTGTTTTGTTCACTAATGTTGTAGTACTATTATCAGTAACAGTTGCATTTACAGTAGCATTTGGTCTGTATTGTTTTCAGTCTCTTTCTTAGAGAGAATAATATTGATGGACTTTCTGGCTGATTGTTTTTTGTCGGTATTTTTGGGCAAAGATTTATATGCATTCAATGAACTAGCTTCCGTATCGGAATCTAATTCCAATAATGACATACTATTACTTTCTTTCACTAGCGTTATTCGCTGCTTTGTTTTCCTTCTCGTACAAGGTGTATCCAACAGCCATTTCTGATGAAAAATAGCCACGAAATTACAAATAAATATTAATAAATAATAATCCCAGGGGGAATTGATACATCGGATCGACATCGATCAGACGTCGATGGCGTCTACAGCTTTCCCAGATCGAAATAGCAAATCAGATCGACGTCGATCAGACGTCGATGGCGTCCTACAGCTTAATTTCCCAGATCGAAGTAGCAAATCAGATCGACGTCGATCAGACGTCGATAGCATTTACAACTTCGATCGATTATATAGGTTTAAATTAAAATATGAAATATGAAAAAATTAAACGGGTCTTAATTTTTATCTACCATAAATAAACGGACATGAGGATTTTACCTACTTTTGGTTACAAATAAACTCATTCATATTTTTCGACACGTATAAAATTAGGAAAATTATGTACATTATGCAGGATGGACAAAATATAGCGTTAATACAAAATAACGCTGTATTTTGTCCATCTTGTATATATATATATATATATATATATATATATTATATATATATATATATATATATATATATATATATATATATATATATATATAATATATTATAATATAGTAGTCAATAACGTTTACTAAATGTACAGTGTACTCTATATAATATTTTGAAAACTGTCTTATATAACAAGAAGTGAATTTTTCAGATCTATAATGTCTATATATATACACATTTTTAGTAAATAATATATATATATATATATACCATTGGTATATATATATGGTATATAATATATATAATAGTAATAATAAACTTTATTAACGGGTAGTAAACCCTTTATATACAATCTTCCGGTTTTATTAAATCAACAAAATTTTGTTTGAAAAAAATAATTATTTTTCAATGTATATTATTATAATATTTTTTATTATATAATTATTATAATAATTATTATATTATAATAAGATTATTATAATTATATAACATGTATAAATATATATAAAATATAATATATTTTAGCTTTAAATTTTGACCGTCGAAACTAAAAAGTACATCATGCAACCAGATTCACGATTTTTAAAACAGTTGCAAATTAAGCAGCTATCTCATCTGCGTTGAGCGCTCACGGACGTGGCTCCTCTTTTGTGTGAGTAACTCCCTCTACTATCTCCGTTTCACGGGACCGCGTCATGGCCTCGATCGACCAATGCGATTATCGCCCGCGACGCACGATATCCAATGAGCGTGCTGCGATGAATGCAAGGCTGTATGTGCGTGAAACGGAAAGTATCTCCGTGTGTCGTGCACAATTGACGTGATCGTGCTTGTTTGCCGAGCCCATCACAGTATACTGCAGCCGTGTTACGTGTCTGGCATCACTGCTAAGAGTGCTGAGTCGTGCTATTTAATAAAGCCAGCAATCAATTATCGAAAATGAGTGAAAGTCCACCGGTAAGTTTTTCATAGCGTTATTTCTCATTTATCTGTTTTTAACTTGAAGAATTCTCGTTTTCGAAATCTACATATATTTTTGGTCGATTCAGATTACCTTTTGTAAGTTTATTGTTTACTTATTTACTTGATAACCTATATCGTCGTTTGATGTCATCATAATATCAATATTTGGTCATTATTGGTTATTATAATGTCAAAATGACATCAGATGTGATAGCTTTCTACTTGAGTTTTGTGTCCTTGAAGAGTCTATACATAATTATGATTACTTCATAAATAACTTATGAAATATAATTTTCATATGGTTCATAATTTGTTAATGTATTTGTTCAGGTTTATTTAATTGGAAACATTGTGTGCTCACATGCTTTATTTTATAACCTCATTATGCAGGTTAAATGTTATCGCTCATCAATAATTCTACTATTCTTATACTTCTTGCTTTTGCCATTATTTATTTATGATTTTCATACATCGAGATTTTTATATTATTGTAAATGCAAAATAAGTAGTATTTATATATATTAATGTTATTATATATTAATTGTTTTTATATAATAAATATTTTATTTTATATATTATTTTTACATGTGAAGTATGGTAGAAATGCGAAGAAGCAAATCAAGGAATTAATTTGCCAAAGTAGGAATAAAGCAAAACTGGCTGATTTAAGAAGACGAATAACCGCGGTCTACGAAGCAGAAACTTCGTCCGATGATAATGAAGAAATTCATGTGCTGTCTATTCCAGAGATCAATAATGAAGATATTCCTTCAGAAACGAATAGCTCTGAATTATCAGCAATATTATCAGCAGGATCTGAGGCATCTAATGATAGTTTTTTTGACAATGAAAACACTATAAATGGTAACGATGTTGATAGTGAATTACATTTCGAAGATGAGAACAGCGACAGGTGATGGAATTGCTGAAATGGATGATGTTAATAACAGATGTAGTGATCATGAAGATAATGACTTTAATGAATTCAATTTGAAAATGATGAACATAGAAGTTTTTATGCTTTAAGCAACATTGAGAGAGTGGGCTCTTGAAGGAGGCGTGTATTATCCATGAAAAATGTTAAATAATTTACTTCTTAGATTGAGGGTATTGTTTCCTATTTTACCTAAAAGTTACAAAACCTTACTTCAAACACCTCCAATCATAGGTGTTCAACAGCTAGCTGATGGATCACAACTGTGGTACAAGGGTATAAAAGCAAACCTTGATAATATGCTTCTTGCTGAATATTTAAATGTTCATAATTCAGTTATTATTGATGTCAATATGGATGGCCTTCCATTATCTAAAAGCTCTAAATTAAAGTTTTGGCCAATTTTAGGTTATTTGATAAATACAGAAAATGAGCCGTTTATTATTTGTTTGTATTTTGGTGATCATGATCCTGCTGATATGCATTCTTATCTGCACGAATTCGTCAATGAACTAGAGGATTTATTGGAAAATGGTTATGTTCGGGATGGCTTCACATATCCATTCATAATAAGAAATTATATTCTTGATGCACCAGCTCGCTCATTGGTGAAATGTTGTATTAGTCATGGAGGTTACAGAGCTTGTGAAAAGTGCACTTGTATTGGGGAATATGTTGCTGATCGTGTAGTCTACACAAATCTGAATGCTCCATTGCGAACTGATCACTCGTTCATCACTCAGGAAGATCCACTTCATCATAAAGGCCGTTCTATTCTAGAGAGAGTACATACAGGAATGGTTTCCCAATTTAGATTAGATCCATTTCATTTAGTCTGGCATGGAGTCTTTAAACGATTATTGATGGCATGGATGCAATGGAATGGACCATGGAAACTTAACAAGTTCTCCAGAAAAAATATTTCCAACAATTTAATTTTTTTAAAGGATTTCTGTCCAAGTGATTTTTGCAGACCACCGAGATCAATTAACGACTGGAAGATGTACAAAGGTACAGAAGAGAGAAGATTATGTCTTTATGATGGACTCCTAGTATTTCGTGATGAATTGCAGAAAAACGTTTATAAAAACTATCTCTTACTTCAGACTGCTCTGTATATCCTCTCTAGCCCTTTGCATGTCAATGTACTTAATGACTTTGCTAATGAATTACTCAGAACTTTCATTCAGCATTGTATCAATTTATATGGGAGACGTTTTGTGGTGTATAATGTTCACTCACTCTGTCATTTGGCTCAAGAATGTGCAGAACACGGTCCTCTGGAGAATTTCAGCTCTTTTATATTTGAAAATCGTTTAAAATCAATTAAAAGTAGCCTAAAATCTGGATATAAACCACTACAACAAGCTGCACGACGAGATTTGGAGCAAACCAGAACAGTAAAAATTAAATTGAAAACTAAAGAAAAGACTGTTCACCTTTCTTACAGACATGACAATGTAGAAGAACAATTACCAGGAACATATTTTCAGTGTCTTTCTATTGATAGTGTAATTTTCCGGATTGGTATAAAAGACTCTTGCTTCTGCACAAGAGATGGAAATGTTTATATTTTGAGGAATATTGTAAAGCAAGAGAGAAGAGTGATACTTGTTTGTAACAAGTTTCAGAAAATAGACAATTTCTATACATATCCTTTGCCATCATCTCGATTAGGCATTGTTACAGTCTCAGAAATAGATGACGAAAGACTTGTCGTGCCATTGCAGAACATTCATGCTAAGTGTTGGTTGATGCCTTCCAATGATAATTCTTTTTTATGTGTTCCTCTTCTTCACACAATGCCATTGTTTCAATAATATTTAACATTTTTTTAGCTAGGGTATGTTTAACATTTAAAACGTAAAAATTTTACAATTAAAAACATTGTTATTGCTCAAAGAGTACAATTTATGGTATGAAAAAACATGATTATTAAATTTTATTTTTTACCTTTTTATTTTGCAGTTTGTGGTCGTGAAGTTCTTATCTACCGATAATGATGAAGATGAATATTACGAAATAGCTCTCACAAAGTGGCTTCAAGATTTAGATGAAAATATGATCGGGAGCATACTCTGGCCAGGAGATAATTCTACAGCAGGGACATTAGTTCGAACTCAAGTAAATGCGCAATCAAATTGGTCCATTTATTCAGTGGAAGTTAAAAGATATTATGGTAAGCAATTTTTCTTTGTATTCTTTTTACTTAAATCTTAGTAATAATATTTCTCTGCTACAGAAACATATTTTCATGCACGAAAAGGATTGGCAGGAATAGTAGAATATGCCTCAGCCTATGAGACTGATACTGGAAAAGAAATGGGAAGAGGAAGAAGAAAGAAAAAATAAAACAAATTACATCTTCAGATGAGTCTGATAATGACCAGCACTTAGAAAATCAATTTAAGAAAAAAAAGCCAAGCATTCCATCACCACCAACAATCCATGTTCCTGAAGCTTCTACCTCAGTTGATAAGATTTCTAGTCATAAGTGCAAAAGAAACATTATTGAAGATTTCTCAAACATCAAAAAATCGAAAGTTACAAGACATCTAGGTGAATCTATATCATCAGAAAATAATCGTGAGAAATTGCTGGAAAAGATCATCAGTGAAAGGAAGAAGACTATGAAGAAAGCTGAGGAGAAAAAGAATACTATCCCAGCGAGAAATGACCCATCGAATCGACGTCTAATTGACGTCGAAATCATCGATATTACATCATATCGAAATAATGCTCGAAATTTGAAGCTTATTTCGATGTTTGTGCTATATGACATTTTTTAAAAGAAAGAGATTATTTGTGACATACATTCATCGCGCCAGACTGTAAACAGGCAAATTATGTATTTTCTGTTAAGACATCGATATTTCATCATTTCGATATCGATTCGAAGCTATTTTGATTTGCCTGTCAAATATATAATAACATTGCCATTATATAGAATGCAATATCAATAAAAAATTATATTGTATTGGCAGACATGGATAATGTAAATATTTTATGATTTGAGCATTATAATAATTGCATTACAATATTAATTTTTTTAGGCTTCCATTTCCATTAAATAGTTATTATTTTATAATTGTAAAAGTCATAACAAAATTCCTGTTTGTAATTTAACAATTTTGAAAATTAAAATATTATATAATAGGTACATTTTCAGTACTACATCCGTTCATTTATTAAACAAGAAGTTAAATTAACTAACTAATTAAATTATTAATATTAAATATTAATACAATAAGATATTTGTATTTACATTTATTAAAATAAAAAATAAGTCAAATTATAAAATAAATATTAATAATTGGACTTATTAAAAATTAAATAATTAAATTAAATAAAAAAATTAAATAATTAAAAATAAATATTAAAGACAGAAAGTAAAAAAGTTTTTATATATTGGCACCTATATACAGGCATTATACTAATTATAATTATGTTCAGCACAGAAAGCTGCATGCTTTGCAACTGCAGTTGTAAAATTCGTGAATTTGATTGGTGTATTATTCTTTGTTTCGGCCAAAATTAAAAGCATACACCAATCACATTCACAAATTTTACAACAATTGTAAAGTAGTTTTCTCTGCTGAACACGCAGCTTTTTATTATTTGCGTTATTATACATATGAGTCGCATTTACTGCGCAAACAACCCGGCAACCACAAGGCTGTGTTCGGAAACGTCACCCGGGTACACACGGGTATACTTCCTTCTCCTTTTAACTCGCTGAGATAGAAAGAGAAGGGAGTATACTCGTGTGCACTCGGGGGACGTTTCCGAACGCCGGGAGTGGGGATCGCCAGCGCCGCGGCCGCCGCGTAGATTTCAGATTCGGCTGCGGCACAACGCGCGTGCTCGCGGCAACTATCGTCCGATTACTCATCTTGAAACGACGCCATTTGTGGCCTACGACACTGCAAAGACACGCCGATCGCGGCTATTACGACAAGTGGTGCGCACTGGCATCTTTCGAGCAGTACTATTGCTTGAAGCCCGCTTGAAGGCCATATTATAAGAAGAAGAGATCAGCCGAACGCGTAGTTGCAGTATACCGAATACCGGCCGTATTGAAAGCGTGCACGTGCATGTTCACGTTTTCATTTATATCATCAGTGATAAAATCGACAATCGACATTCACATCAGTTTAGACGCCTCAAATCGAGTGACATTGGAGTGATATTATGGATGAGCCAGCGGTGAGTTTATTTTATACTTTTATATAACACATTTATTTAACCTAACCTTGCAACCGGTGGCTAAAAGTCCACAGGCTGCATCCACACCCATGGACGTGGTGCGAGCTGGAGGACAGTACGCGGCGAAGATGGCGAGTCAGAGGGAGGTGACGCCGTCGAGGGACGCGCTCGTTCCAAAGGCGGAGGTCAAAATAATAAAGCTACCTTCCAAATCCCATCCTGCTCCGGTAGAGTACTCCAATTCTGAGGCGGAGATAATTTCGCTTGACAATTCTAACGGCGACGTTCTGTTGGAAGACTTGCTCCAGGGGACGCAGAGCCAGAGGGCGGACCTTCCAGGCGAGCAGCAGTAAGAGGGGCAACATCAGGTTGGTCCACGAGGCATCAAAAAGACAATTTTGTTGTGAAAAGACATTTAATTTCATTTTATTGTGAACGAGGCTTTAATAGTCTAAATTTATTTTCTCTGGTTTGATTATAATTTTTCAAGTGCTCCTGCACGTTCTTATTACATTTTATACTATGTACAAGCGTTTAATGCGTTTTTTTTTTCATTAAAAGTGAGATTGTTTATTTAATAATATTTTAGACTTCTGAGTGCACAGATCGTCTTCAGATACGTTTCTTTAACGATTTCTAGGCTTAAATTAGCCAAATTTACAGTTTTTAAGGTTCAAGGTCACCGATTGAAATAACGGTGCGGCGGCCATTTTATTGGTATTAAATTACTTCTGATGACAAATTGAAGCGATCTGTACACTTTAAACGCGAGATTTCGCGTTAGATTAGAAGCGCACCGCAACAGGTGGATTTCGGTATTAATAGGTTTTTTATCGATTCGACGCGATAAACGTGTTTATTTCGTTCCTAGAAACCTACCTGGGCGATCAGAAGCGCGAAATTCCTTTTATTTAAACTTTTGATATTTTCAAGGTCACTTGCTCAATTTTGTACTTAGCGTTAATTTTTGAGTTTGTTTATTCTTTTGAGACCTTGTAGAAGCTAGATATGTGATTTGTTTAGCGAATTTCACGTTATTACAAGTTTTGACCTTGGTAGGGTAGACCGGGGCACGTTGTCACACGGGGCACGTTGTCACATCGGCTTTATTTAAAAAACTAATAATCAAAGGACAACACCCGTTATTCCCAAAACGTGTTAGTGTATGCCCATCTTTGGTATGTTTACAGTGTTGAGATTGCTCCAGCTGTGTTGACGTAAAATCAATTTGAAAGTTTTTTGCGACCGTAAGTAAAATTTTATTGTCTAATATTCAACGTACTGGACATGAAGCTTATGTTTTTTCAGAATAGACCTTTATATTATCTTAAAGTATGTACTTTTACCTACCGCGTGCAATACCTAACCTTATGAATATCTCAAACGTGTCGGCCATGAGGCTGTTTGGAGTAAAAAAATGCCCTCGGGGCACATTGTCACGAATTTTAATGTCATAGGTGCAATTGGGATATGGTGCGCTCCTACAAACGGAAAACTGCAAGAGCCGCAGTAGTCGATCTAGAAGTAATTCGTCTTGCTGTTAAATGTGTATCAATAAGTTGCGCATTCGAGTGGAATTCTTGTATTTAGATTAAGACGAAAACTTCGTGTTTTTGTACTTTTTTGAAATAAAATAAATGTTTCTGTGAAAGATTTTACTTTTTAACATTGCAGCGCACTATAATATATTGATATTTACGTTGAATTCAGTTTGGATAACATTTTGCATGCAATCACATTTGATGTGACAACGTGCCCCGTGACCGGGGCACGTTGTCACAAGCGACTTGTCGTTATTTATTGTTATGTAACAACTGTAGAGTAACAATCACACAAAATTCGATACTGTCCAATTGAAGCTGAGGGTTCACTCGAAATTTTGGCATATCAAAGTACTCCCAAATATTGAATGTAAAAAATACAAAAAATATTGAACCAAATGTGTGACAACGTGCCCCGGTCTACCCTAATTAACAATTGTAATTAACCGTAATTATGGTAATTGCGGATTATATTCGAGTTCAGGGAGCTTCAAGAAGCTCAAATATATCTTTCTTTTCGTTAAAAAACGAATATTTAAAAGTCAAGGTCACAAGTCGTAATAATCATAATTAATGATTTTTATGCGCAAATTTTACTTTCTTTACTTAAAAGAAGTCCAACGAATCGTTACTCGACCCATTAAACTCGTTTATTAAAGATTTTATCTTTTTTCGTAATTATTGATTTTCTAGCGTGAATTCACATTGAGGAAGCCTTGTACGGCACCGCGAGATTATATTCGCTATTTAAAAGTTCATAAGCACGTCTGGTTAATTATTTCTCTCTTTTGTCGTATTTTCGATAATTTAAATATTTCTCTTTTTATAATTCATTGCGAGCACCTGACGATTCGTTGAATTTATATCAGAGGTAATAATACGCCTCTGTAAAACGAAAGCCGCAGTCTTTCGTTATTTTATTTCTCTAACGAATTTATTCGTTTAATTAGAGAATCGTGCAATGTGTAATTACGCGAGCGTGTATGCATTGCAGGATTCAATTTATTTTAAGTTCTTTACGAAGGATAAGGTAAAGTAAATAATAGAAGGCATGTAGTCGCGAGTCTTTATTTATTTATTAAAGATTTCAGTTTTGCGTAGTTTGGTAATTTGATATTCGTAGAAGTAACGGTTTTTCGTGTTCAGACTGGTCGACTACATGAGTGAGAGAGATAGCGAGATCGCGCGACGGTACCATCTTCTGATTGGCCCGAGGCGCGGTAGTGGGGATGGCGCTTCCCGAAACTTATATAAGGGAAGCGTAAGAGGCGAGCGAGGAGTTTGCTGCTTGCTTTCGGAGAGTAAGGAGTTCGCGAAGTTTGCTGCGAATTTTCTTAGCGAAAGTATGTTCGAGATCGTCGCGAATAATTCGTCTAGTGCGTTGAAAGCTTTCGTTGCATAATTGTACGGAAGATACTTTGCGTAACGCGATACGCGTAATTCGATTTCGTAAATGCGGTGAATATCCCGTATCACTGGATTGTCGTGATTACGTTATCTTTTCCTTGATTGATATTGTGCGTGTGTGAATCAGATGAAAATATACTCTGTGTTTTTATTAAATTAATTCACGAGTGACATTCATTCAAAGACCTTTCCTTTCCTTAATTATCTTCGATAACTTCGTGCGTAATTCACAATCGACGAAGGAAGAATCCAGACAGGAAGGAAGGCATCTCAGGAATTTCTGCAAGGTCATTCCAGATTCCGTTCTACGTAATCGGTTAAAACGTAGTGGCGACCGTTATTGTGACATCAAGTAGTAAGTCTCTTTATTATTATAGACCTCGTGTTCGGTCACAACCTAACCTTGGAACCGCAGGCCAAGGCCGTGCAGCTCGCCACGAGTCAGGACAGCGGCCGTTCGACGCAGGGGACGTCCGAGCAGCAGAGCAGCACTTCGCAATTAATGCACGAGGCTAGCCAGGTATTGATCGAACCAACGATCATCATAGACAGCACTGTCGAGCTGCAGGACACGCTGGACCAGTTAGGGCCAGCCCTGTATGCATACACACCCGACGCAGAGGTGAGGCAGATTCTGCAGGCAGCAGACCCACCGGGAGCGCAATATCGCCTGCAGGGCGAGTTGGGGCAGCAGAGACCAGGGCAGCGAGCTGGGCAACAGCCGGACAACGACGAGAGCCAGCAACAGGAAATGGAGGACAGCCCTGAGGAGTCCCCGTCGCCAGACTACACTCCACTGTAAAGGTAGAGAGATAGACAACGACGAGACACAGCGGTGTCAGTCTGATATTCCGTTTACGATAATTATTTTAAATTTTGTTTTAGACCCAGAGTCAGAGTATTATTTTGATTTAGTTTATTTTGTTTTATGCTACTTTATTAAAAGTACATTTACGTAGAGTTTTAAATAGGATATAGACGCGTTAGAATTAGGATAGAGTAAGAGACGAGTGCAGTGGGCACGTGACGAGTGTAGATCTTTTTGAGAAAAGTGTGATAAAGTCGCGAGACCGAAATAGAGTGATAATGATCCGCGATAAATTCTATTACGCTATTCTGGCGACGATGGTCGTCTTGTTTCTGATATTCGTCATTTATATGATTGTTTTGATGAGCAATCACACCGTCACGATGCAGCCCAGATTCGTAGCATGATGAAGATAAGGGAGTTCGTGGTATTATCCGGGATATTGTTTATTCCGATGATTTTGGCGTTTCAGGACGCACATATGATTTTAAACATGTATGTATTATTCACAATTTTAATTATATTTTGTGAGCTGTCAAACGAGCCATAAAAGCGCTCAATTCATTACGAGTACTATGCGAGCACCAAAGTGCAAATCCCCGGGGCAGGTGCTACACCCGCGGGACAAGTAGGAAATAACTTAGGATAGGAATGCGAAAGGCAGGACTGAATAGCGCGTGTTATAATTTTATTTAGTTTTGAGACGTTTATTTTGTTTTAACAGCAAATACAAAGATATACAGACATTGCGGTACGCGAGCGAGCGGATACCGAAGTGCAGATGCCGAAATAAAGAGTTTTAGTATTTATTAGTTTTTAGCTGCACTTTGAGCAGAAACAGTCGTGATATGATTATTTAAAGTCATTCCCGTCATTTCCGAAAGGAAATGAAGATTTTTCGGCTTCTACACTTTTTACACCTTATTACACTAGCTACACTTTATAACGCCAATCGAAGCGGCGACACGACACAAGGATTACACAGCTAAAATACATTTCTTACAGTCCATAGAGCGAGAAAAACAACGACATTTAACGATTGCAGATTATTTTCATTATATAGAGTCACACACGTTAATTATCAGTATTATGCTACACTTTTGACATATTAGGGGACAGGAAACTTCATACAATACGATTCGACCATTAAGACACGTCTGGTACGATTACGAACATTTACACCTAGCTACACTTTACTACACTTGCTACACTTTAGCGACCCGATTAAAGCGGCAATAGCAGCCGAGGGATTTACATTCTTATACATTCATTTACAGCCAATAGGAAGGAGAAAAGGCGGTGATTATGATTTTGGGAGGATTTACGATATTTTATTTCATTACCGTCAAATACACATATTAAGCTACACTTTCGAGATATTTAGGCCTGAGGGGCTTGACAAAGGAAGATTTGATCATTTTCATGCGTTTAACGCTAATAGAAACAATTACACTTAATTACACCTTGCTACACTTTTTACACTTTTTAGTAGATAACGATGCGCCAGTGATAGGGATGATTATTAACGTCATTTCCGAGCGGTACCTACCGAAAAAACCAAAGAAAGATTATTATTATGCGAGCGTTAAGAAAACGTCGATTTTTTATACTTACCTTTATTCACACCATCCATGGTGATTATGAGCGAGTTGATTCCAGTTGATCCGAAGAAACCTGAAAATAAAAAGAAATTAGAGACGAACGAAAACGTTCATACTTACCTGTGATCAGGAATCACCTCTCTCCTTCGACACTCCAAAGTGTCATCCGGTGCAAGCGCCAGGTGACACTTTCTGCACTCTGCGTGCAATACGCCGGTGCAGCTCCGCGAACAGATCGCGCAGCTGCACTTCCGAGGTTGAGCGAGATAAGTCGACGTAAATAAAGAACATCTAGAAAAGGTGTAGCTAAAGCTGCACCATGTACACCCGAGGTGTAGGCCGCGCACCGTGCGAGTTAGCGACTTGCCGGCAAGGGAGAAATGCAATACGCATGCGCGAAACAGGAAGTGGGAGAGACACGCCCGTTCCTCCTGGACAGTCGTTCGTGAGCTTCTGAACCGTAAGGACGTATAGTTCTTCGCGGATTAAAAGTTATAAATCAGACTTCGACGACTTATCCCGTTACAACGTTTACGAAATAACGTGCGAACGATAACCGAGCGCGTAATTAACGGGAGAATAGATTAACCGTTACACCTTTATATACGACGCGTTCGACGTGGCAAACACTTGCGTGCGCGAGATACTTACGCGTGCGAGTCGAGTTTGTAATATCCGTGAAACCTGAAATAAACTGTTATTGTTTATAATAATCAAAACGAGTTCAGTGATCCTTAACACTTTCCCATCCCGAGCGATAAACCGTTATAGGGCGTGGCCCGACGTGTTCGTTCCTGTTACGACGCAGCAAGGACGGCCATCTTGGATACCGGGAAAAGGATTCATCGAGGACAGGGTTTCTGTGTTTATACCTTATTCGAAAACACAGTGGCGACCGTAGAACAACCCAAAGTAAGTGGCTACGAGAACTAGATGATAATAACATAGTTCGCAATTCCGGTTACAACCTAACCTGCATGTTTAACCTGCAAGTCACGATTTTGGACATTGTGTTGTCTGGATAGAGATAATAGGTATACATGCCGACAATTACAAACATAATTTACATAGTAAATATATTAGTTATTAATGCAGACTATTTATAGTTAATAATGTGTAGCGTCCTGTAAGGGTCCCCGCACAATATAAAATATAAAAAACAAGTAACAAATATTAGCGGTTAGAAATAAGAAATCAGGGAATAAAGCTGGTGTAGCATTGATACATGGCTTCTAATAGGTTAAAAATCTATTGCCTGTGCAGTTATTCCGTTTCTGTTGACTGTGTTTTTCATTGTGCATCTAACTTTATTTCTGATTTCTTATTTCTAATCGCTAATATCTGTTCTTTGTTCCTTATATTTTTGATTGTACGGGAGCCTTTACGTGCTTTGGCCCTTACAATGATGTATTTTACATCACTGTGTGTGTGTATGTGTGTGAATGCGCTGCACATTATTAACTACAAATAGTCTGTATTAATAACTAACACTTCTCCCTCTCTCTCTCCCTCTCTCTCTCTCTCTCTTCTCTCTCTCTCTCTCTCTTTCTAAGATTAAATAAATATTACAATAAAATTCACCTTCTGGCTAATGGTCCTTTTGATGGAAGTTTTTTTTTTAATAACGCGTATTCGTTGAGACATTTATGATGGTCGTATAATTCTATATTTGCAATAATATCAGTCTTTCCTTTTATATAAATCAGTACGTTTTTGATTAGGTTTTTAAGACTCACAAAAGAAGAATACGAAGGGAGGCATTTAGAGTTTCATCTAAAAAAATGAAAGTAGATGATATATTTTACCGAATATATCAACCAATTCAGCAAAATAACAATGATGAGAATAATGATGATTCTATGGATTCGGATGAAGATGATCTACGCAATGTTTTTGAACAAACTAATTGTGGAGAGCTAATTAGTGATAATCAAAATATTTTGCAATTTACTTAGCAGTGATAATGAGAACAACGATATTGAAGACAATATAGATATTCAATCTGACACTAGCTTACAGACTGAAAGACAGAATAATGATTCCGATAGTAGTGAAGATAATGATAGTATAGTAGAGAATGTTCTTACTGTTAATGAAGATGAGAAAGAACTAACACATTATTCAGTTAATTCGAGAATGGGCTTTAGAGAGAGGGCATGTTTCAATGAAAAAGCTGGATAATCTACTTGGGAAATTGAATACTGTTTTTCCGCATATGCCTAAATCATATAAAACTCTGTTGAGTACTCCAGCAAACTTGGAGATACGTAAATTTAATGATGGATCAGAGATGTGGTATAAAGGTATCAGAAGAAATTTAAATTCTATGCAGCTGGAACAATATTTGCATATGTATGGTAAAATTGCAATTGATATTAACATAGACGGATTACCATTATTCAAATCCTCAAAGGCGAAATTTTGGCCAATTTTAGGCTATCTTACAATGACTAAAAATGCTCCTTTTATTATAGCTATTTATTTTGGAAAAACAGATCCTCAAGACTTAGATACTTATCTTGGAGAATATGTAAACGAGGTCGAAAGATTTGCTCAATAATGGTTATAGCTTTAATGATAGAAAGTATTCATTTCAAATCAGACATTATATTTGTGATGCACCTGCTCGCTCTTTTGTGAAATGTTGCACAGGTCATTGTGGCTATGCTTCTTGTGAGAAGTGTACTGTTGTAGGCGATTGAAGATAGAGTGACATATGTTAATCTGGATGAAGTTCTAAGAACTGATTATTCATTTCTACAACAGACTCAACCTCAACATCACCAAGGTCATTCTATATTGGAAAGAATCAACACAGGAATGGTATCACAATTTCGATTAGATAGTCTCCATCTTGTGCATCTGGGTGTCTTTAAGAGGTTGATCACAGCTTGGCTTAAGTGGAATGGCCCATGGAAACTCCGCAGAATTACTGTTGCTGCAATATCAAGAAAGTTAGAGTACCTCTCAGGTTATTGCCCTCAAGATTTTATTAGGAAGCCACGTTCACTGGAAGAGCTGAAACTTTTCAAAGGAACGGAGTTCCGTAGATTATGCCTGTATGATGGTATCTTAGTTTTCAGAGATTTTTTGGATGAAAATATCTACAAGCATTTTCTGTTATTACATTCTGCTATATATATATATTATCAAGTCATGTCTTGGTTCATTCTATGAAGTGAATATGCAAATCAGTTGTTAAGAACATTTATTACACATGGTAGCCACTATATATGGAAAAAAGTTTGTGGTATACAATGTTCATGCATTATCGCATTTGGCAGAGGAATGTACCTTACATGGTCCCTTGGAACATTTTAGCGCATTTAGATATGAAAATTATTTAAAATCTATTAAGGATTTACTTCAATCTGGATACAAGCCTTTACGTCAGGTTGCCAATAGAGATTTGGAAAGGAATATATCTATACCAGTCATATTAGAAATTAATGGTCAAGAAGTTAAATTGTCCAAGAAGCAGACACCACAAACTGAAGTTCTGCATGGAGTACATTACAAATGTATTTCTATAGATGACGTTGTCCTGCATACTGGAAGAAAGGACTCATGTTTCATATCAATTACTAACGAAGTAATAATTCTTGAAGATATTATTGACAGCGAGAACCACATATTTTTAGTAGGAAGATCATTCCAACAAACTAAAGATTTTTACACTTATCCTCTTTCTTCATCTATTCTTGGTATCTTGTCTGTTTCTCAGTTAAGTGAAAACATGAGAACTTTTCCAATATCTGAAATCAAAGCCAAATGTTGGCTTATGCCAGATCATGACTCTTTTTTATGTGTACCACTGTTACACACATTTACAACTTTTCAAGCATTACAATGACTTTAAACCACACTTTCCGTAGTCCGAAATTTTTGACAATAAAAGTATGCATGCATAATTTTATTTTCTATGTTATGTTATTTACAGTTAAGATTCAGACAGGACACGTCAAGCGTCAAGAAACGAGCAGCAACCCAATCAGCGAGGTAATATCAGCAGTTACGTAGAAAATATCAGCTCACTGATTAGTTGCTGCTCGCTGCTTGACTGCTTGACGCGTCCTTGTCTGAATCCAGCTTAAAAATTGCTAATAATTAATCTTATTATTTAGTTTGTAGTGTTAAAGTTTACACAAAGAGATGATAAAAGTGATGACGAAATTAATTATGAAATTGGTCTTACCAAGTGGCTAACTGATATGGATGAACAGATGAAAGGTTTTACCTATTGGCCTCCATCTGATCAAGATGCTGGTAACTTTGTAAGAAAGGAAAAACCAGTTAATCGATCTTGGCCAAAGTATTCAGTTGAGGTCTTGAGGTATTATGGTGAGTGAATTTAAAGTCATTTCAGTAATTATGTAGAAATTTTTTTTTCTATTATTTTTTTTCTATTATTTTCATATTTATTTACTCTATGTTATTGCAGATCTATATATAAAACCAAGAACTGCTATTAGAGGTTTTGTGGCAGAAGGTTCAGCCTATGAGACTGAAAAAGAAACTGGAAGGGGAAAACGGAAAAGAGTACGAAATAGGATTTTTGACGATACTGATTCTGATGAAGAAATTGTGAAGCGCAACAAAAAGTTAGTTCCAGCACCACCAAAGGTTCCTTTTAAATGTCAACAAGTCAAACAAGTCAAGGAAAATATAATACAAGGAGCAGATCGCGAACTTAATAATAACCTTCCGATAGTTTTTTCTCCTCCATCAAAAGTGAGTTACATGTTTTTAATGAATATTAATATTTATATTAAGAAAATATTTGTTGTGCCTCGTACAAGGACGAGAATATGTAAATGAGTATGGACGATGAACGCTGTTCGTGCGCTAGTACGTATATTTATTATGCGTATCGTACAGGGGCCTGAGACCGACTGACTGCGGTTGTCGTGGCGCGCACGTACTGCCCCGCGGACGTGGCGCACTCTCTGTCGACACGCTCGTGTAGCGTGTGGTCCCCAACATCTCCCTCCTAAAATAGAAAGATTATTGTTCGGAGTACGATTTGATATTTGGGTCCAGCACCAGTCTTCTCGGTGGGGCCCGATCACGAGTAGAACGTCTTGGGGTCGCATTTGCTACAACATCTTCGTGAACTCTGTTATCGGGATTCTGAGGCCTAGGTGGTTGTTCCACAACGGCCGGGGCGATAGCTGGTCCAGGGTCCAAATCCGAATTGAAGTCGGTGTACAACCAAGTGTCGTCCTCTGCTGGGCCTTGCGCAGGAGTGTTAGTTCCACCCCTCCAGATGTGGTTTATGTGTCTTTCAACGTCTTTACCATTGTCGAGACGTATGACACAACGTACTTCGGATAGGACTTTAATAATGTTGCCTTGCTCACGTTTATCGTTCCGGGTGAGCACTATGACACGATCTCCGACTGATAAACGTCGTTGGCGGGAGCTATGGTGCTTCGTAAACTGATTTTCCATATTTGTTTGTTTTGTTACGAGATCAGGTGGGACGTCTTCTTCCTCCTCGAGTTTGGGAAATAGTTTTGAGAAAGGTGAGTTGATTTGGCGTCCAAAGAATAACTCTGCAGGTGACTTCCCTCCTGGTGCTGACGCACAAGGCGTATAGCGGTAACTGTAGAGGAATTCGTACAGTGTTTTTTTCCAATTAGATGGGTCTTTAGCTATGGCTCTCTTTACTGTGTCGACTGTTCTCTCAGCTTGTCCATTTGATTGGGGATGGTTGACCGGTGATAATAAATGAGTGATCTGTAGGTTCTTGCAGAGATCAGCGAACAGTCCTGAAGTGAATTGGGTGCCATGGTCGCTGATTAGAACTTCTGGCGGTCCGTACCTGGAGAAAACTTCATGGCACAACTCCACAGTGCGACTTGCCGAGATTGTGGGCGTGATGGCTAAATCGAAAAATTTAGAATATGCATCTACGAAAATAAGGATGTACTGGCCGTCGATAGGACCAGCATAATCAATGTGCATGCGTTCTAGTGGTCTTCTCGGGATAGGCCACGGATTGAGGGGTACCTTTATCGGCAATTTTTGCGTCAAGGCACATGCATCGCACTGGCGAACAAGATGTTCGATGTCATCAGAGATTCTCGGCCAGTAGACGTATTCCCTGGCGAGTTGTTTCATTCTTCTGATGCCAGGATGCCCCTTGTGGAGAGCCGTCAAAATTTCGTGTTGCATTATCTTCGGAATGATTACTCTGTCGCCTAACAGCAGTGTCTCGTCTACGGTGCTGAGATTGTCACGGCGTTTCTTGTAGTGTTCCACGATTTCTGTACCTATAGTGGCTTTCCAGCCACTTGCGATGGCTTCCATGACTGCTACGAGGTCCTTGTCTGCCTTGGTAGCGGTTTTGAGCTTGTCACGCAGATCTTCTCCGAAGGAGTCGATTGATAGGTTCCTAATTTGCTGAACCTCTAACTCCACAGATCGGATGCTGGCAACTTGGATTTCTTCAATGTTGTCGCGACGAAATTTGTCTATCAAGCGTGACAACGCATCTGCATGTCCAAATTCTTCTGTCCGGATGTACTTGATCTCGAAGTCGTAACCTAAGAGTCGTATGGCCCATCTTTTGAGTCGTGCAGCTGTCGTAGGTTTAAGGCCTCTTGTATTCTCCGTCTGCAAAAGCGCGACTAGAGGTTTGTGGTCCGTGAGTAGAATGAACCTCCGTCCCCACAGAAACTTGTGGAAGCGTTCGACTGCCGTGACAAGAGCTAGGGCCTCCTTTTCTATTTGAGAATAGCCTCGCTGTGTGTCCGAGAGACTCTGGGACATGTGGTACACAGCTCGTTCGTGTCCGCACGAATCTCGTTGTAGTAAGACACCTCCTATTCCCGTAGAGCAGGCGTCAGCCGCGACGACGAGGGTTTTTGATGGGTCGAAATGCTCTAAAAGAAGTGGACTAAGCATAATCTTTTTGATTTGCTCTATCGTCTGATCGTGTTGTTGATTCCAGATCCAGGGTCGATTCTTCCGGGTGAGATCTTCCAATGGATGCTTGATTTCATGTAGGTGGGGAATGAATTTCCCATAGTGGTTCACCATACCGAGTAAGCTTTTAGTTTCTGCGACATTTGTAGGTTTGGGCATATTTGCTATTGCACGGGTGGCTTCTGGGTCGGCCGATATGCCTTTAGCGTTTATGATTAGCCCGAGAAATTTGATTTCTTCTAGCGCGAAGTTGCATTTGTCGAGTCTAAGTTTCCAGCCTCTTTCTTCGAGACGTTGAAGGGTTTTCCGAAGACGTAAGTCGTGTTCCCGTCGATTGGAACCTCTGACGATGACGTCGTCAAGGTATGCATCCACTCCATCCAATCCTGCTAGGGTGTTGTCCATGGCTTCCTGGAATTCAGCGGGAGCTATCTTCAACCCGAAGGGTACTCGGGTGTATCTAAAAAGACCAAACGGAGTGATGATTGTTGTGATTTCCCGATGATCCTCGGCGATCTCCAGCTGGAAAAACGCATCACTGAGATCAATTACGCTAAAGAAGGCATTTCCGTTAAGTTTGGCTGTAGCGCTTTCTACGTTGGGCAGCGGGTGCCGGTTGTCGACCAAAAGGCAATTCACACCCGTGGAGTAGTCTGCGCATAGGCGCATTTCACCATTGGGCTTTCTTACAATGACAATGGGTGTTGCCCATTTTGAAGATTCCACACGTTCGATTATTCCTAGTTTGACTAGCCGTTGAAGCTCTCTTTTGAGCGGCTCTTCCATGGCATATGGAATTTGTCTGCACTGGGCCTGTACGGGTCGTGCGTTCTCCATGAGCTGGAACTTGACCTGGTGGCTATTGCATTTTCCTAGTTCGTTGGAAAAAAGGTTAGGAAAACTTTTATACAGTTCGTTTTGATAGGCGTTGAGAGGCGTCGCGGCGGACCGATTGCCTCCGCCCGAATCGGACGGTTCCGAGATGGGATCTAGGTTTGTTGAAAACGCGGTCTGTTGAGCGACGATAGGTTGTAAAGCTGCCGAGCTTTGAACGCGTGTTGCGGTTTCTTGATCTATGTAATCATTTAGCGGGATAGACCATAAATCGAGTTTGTCAATGGCGTTTAATCCGAATAGATTTATACCAGCGCGGTCAGCTACGTGAATGTCCAGTTTTGCTTCGCGATCGAAGACTTGAGTCTTCTCCGTAAATTTACCGATCATTTTGAATTCACTTCCGCCCGCGTGTTCAACGATTTCACTCGCGACGAGTTTTGGGGACCCGAGTCGCTCCCATTCGTCTTTGCCGATAACCGTGATGTCCGATCCTGAGTCGTACTGCAGATGTACGATTTTACCGAGCACCGATGCCGTAGCGTATTTTCGACGACGCTTACCGACCGCGGTAATTGACTGCGTTACGAGACTTGCGTTTTTCACGGCGACTTCACTTTTCGCGGCAGTTTCACTTTTCGCGGCGGTATCCGTGTTCTTTGATTCGGACCGGCACACTTTAGCGATGTGGCCCTTCCGAGAGCACTTGTGGCACAACGCGTCGCGGAATGAGCATTCCGATCGTTGGTGGGCGCCTCCACAACCGTTGCACTTCACATCTGTTTTCTTATTCGTTGACTGACGGTTTGACTGAGTCTTGCTTTTCTGTTTGGCATGGACCGCGTTGATAGCTGCTGTAGATGAGCTTGCTACCGGGTTTTCGAGCATTTTTAGGCTAGTCGATACGTTCGTGTGAGCTTCGAGTTCCGCGACGATGTCCTTGAGTGAAGCGTTAGGATTCTTCTCGACTACACGTAAAGCTATTTTTTTTAGCTCGTCATTTTCGCTTGAGTAGCAGAAAGATTGTAACAGCAAAAGGACTCTGAGGTTATCATCCGTGAGCTTAGCGCGATCAAAGTCTGATGCATGACGGTTAATGCGGTCGATATGTTCTGTGATGGGAACGGACTTTACGTATCGATAGTTTAAGATCTCTATGCGGCGGCGTGTGATCGGCACTTTATCGCGAAAGAGATTTTTCAGTGTCTCGATGACTTCGTTTTGCGGCATTGTCGTCGGGTTTTGAGGCGCGACGTGATTCACTAACCTGTCGAACTCTGTTTGTCCGAGCTTATCTAAAATGAGTCGAGTCTGCATTTCCGGCGGTAGTGACGCTGCCTCTGTGACGACGGTGTATTCGTGGCGTTGCAGCCATTTTGTGAACAGGCTTCGTTTCATCGCCAAGCCCGTATGCATATTTTTCCACGCGAGCACTGAGCTGATTGTAGAGATCGGAGTGCGATGTCGTCGGATTCCTCGATGCCGGGTTCTGTCTCTCCGTTTCGTTTCGTAGCTGAAACTGGAGAAGAGAGTTAATGGCCGCCGTGAGGGCCTTGAGTTCTTCCGATGTCGACATTGCTTGCTTTCCCCTCGCTCTTGTTCTGTCCTCTTCCTTTACACAGGTCTGATTAGCCTCCGCAGCGCCAGTTGTTGTGCCTCGTACAAGGACGAGAATATGTAAATGAGTATGGACGATGAACGCTGTTCGTGCGCTAGTACGTATATTTATTATGCGTATCGTACAGGGGCCTGAGACCGACTGACCTGCGGTTGTCGTGGCGCGCACGTACTGCCCCGCGGACGTGGCGCACTCTCTGTCGACACGCTCGTGTAGCGTGTGGTCCCCAACAATATTCTATAAATTCAACAATTGTAACATTCTTAAAAAAGTCATCTGTTTAGGATTCTTCAAAAAGTGATGTTCTTAAAAGGCTAAAGAGAACACGAGAAATGAACAACAATGATAGTAATGCTCTTGTTAATCATACTACGTTAATTGAACATACATGTGATCATAACAGAAAAAGCAAGTTAATTGCACATACATCTGATCATGACAGAAACAGCAAGTCATCTTGGAAAAACAAAGTACAATCACCTGTTAAAGAGATGACTACAGAAAGTACTTTTCCACAAAACTCTGTTTCCTCTTTGGCAGCAGATGTAGAGAACTTGATACATGGCAAAAATAATAAAACACCAAATAAAACACCAAGTAAAACTCTTGACTCTTCCCTGCAACGTTTCAGTCCCGTTATTTCTGGATTTCATCAGCGTATTCTCTTTACCTCTCCAGTCAAAAAGTCTGAAAATCTTGATGCTGGTAAGTCTTCTCATAAAGTTTAAAAATAGAATTACAAGAAAAATATATTGTATTTAATAGACTGTATCGCTGTTTTTAATATTGATGAAGGAAATAAAACAAAAGTGGAAAAGCTATGTGATAGAATATGTGTTCGATTAGAAGAAATTAATAAGAAGATAGATACGGTTATCATGAACCAAGGAAGGCTTAACAGGTCTCTTCTTCCAAATGAAAACAGATTTCAAAAACCTACAAATCTTCCAGATTTACCTGTCCAGACAGAAGATCAATTGAACTCGTTGGAAACATTTTTACAAGATGATAACAATTTTACAGCTGTGGTGAGTAAACATTTTTGTATTAATATTTATTCAATTATTTTTATTTTAAATCATATTTGATATATACTACTTGTGCAAACCATGTCATTTTTAAGAGAAATAGTCTAAATTATTATTTTATTAGTATGTTAATGTATTTAAACTTTCAAAATTGTTTTATAAATAAAATACAATTATATAATTATAGTTCTTTTTTAACTAGTTTAGGGTTATATATTATCTTATTATAAATGTTTTTTTTTTCTAAAATTTTCTCTCAGCAAAAAATGCTAAAAGTTTTAGTTATGAATCAGATATTCTCAGTAATTGCAAACTCATAAAAGCACTTCAAAAATGCATTATTAATCATGTATTTTTTTTATAAAAAATATTTTTTAATTATATATTAATTTTTATAATTTTATCTTTTTATAGGAAAAACTAACATTGTGATCTCAAATTGTATATAATATTTTCTTTATAAATAAAATAAAAAAAATAAAAATTTATACAAATATAATATTCTTTTTTTAGCACAACTGAGTAAGAATTAAGAAATACTATGTTAAATTATTGAAATCAAGTAAAATATAGGAAGACTTGATTTGGTGAAATCCAATTAATGTTAAAAGATATAATTGATTTATAATTGCATTTTTAGCATTTTTATTTGAAAGAGAAAAGTTGAAAAATAAGAATTTATGGCCATTTAATGACATAAAATATTTTCTATTGTTATATAATTTTATTCTATGTTGTCTTTTGTCTAGTGTGATTATCTCAGTTCTTATATCACATCCAAGGATGCAGCTAAATCTACTGTTAAAATTGCTACGAAACTTCTTACAAACTGTATAGCATCCACAATGAGTTTTAAGGGACAAACCGGAAAAAAATCTTTTTCTAAGTTGAAGATATGGGAGGCCATACAAGGTGAGAATTAGTCATAAAATGTTACTCATGAAAGTTACTTATAAATTATTTTTTATACAAGTTTAATTATTACGTAATTATTTCATAATTTAATTTCCTAAAAAAAAATAAAACAACATCAATGTGATTGTGCCAAAATATACATTTCCTTTAATTGTATTTTGTGTTTTTTATTTGTGAATATGATTCCATATGTTTGTTTCAGGTTCACTATTGATTAAATTCGACGACAGAGCACTTTATGAAGCAGAAGAAACTATGAAAACATGGTTAGCCAATGCTCCGTGGCGTAAACAAGATAATGTTACATGTAGTAAGAGAAATATGAAAAAAAGGCATGAAAACAAAGCATGAAGAGAGTCCATAAAGCGAGTTTTCCTTATTTAAAAGTTTCTGACTTGCAGAAAGACATAAGTTTTGGTTGCCTTAAATTATAGATTAAGTGCCATTCTGGGTACGTTATTAGTTTCAGTATTATATTTTGCATATGATCAGTGTATATTACATATTGGTTGCCTTAAATTATAGATTAAGTGCCATTCTGGGTACGTTATTAGTTTCAGTATTATATTTTGCATATGATCAGTGTATATTACATTGGTTGCCTTAAATTATAGATTAAGTGCCATTCTGGGTACGTTATTAGTTTCAGTATTATATTTTGCATATGATCAGTATGTTAGGAACAAGTTATGGCGCAATTTAGTTGGGATATAAAATAACCATTTACTTTTACTTTTAATCATTTATTTTTAAACGAATTGACTTTGTAAAAAGAAATGCATTAATGACAAACTTCAGGTTTCCTAAATCTTAATTACACTGAATCAATCTATGTTAATTGCACTAAGTCAATCTGTCAAATCTGTTTTGTGATAATGCTATTTTGTGATAATAAATGTACAATATGTGCAATATATGTTCTCTATCTAGACTTAAATAATATATATCTGCGATAAATACATATATGTACAACTCTATCTAGACTTAAGTAATATATGTTTTTGATGATAAATACATATATATGCAACTCTATCTAGACTTAAGTAATATATTTTTGTAATAATAAATGTGCATATATGTGCAATTCTATCTAGATAAATAAATTAATTATAAAAATTATTTTCATTATAAATTTTGTGATCCTCTTCTAATAACGATATTGGGGAGAAATAAATAGATAATTTTCGATATACTATTGAACACATAAGTAGTGTGATAATAAATTCATGGAATGTGAATATATTCATTTATTTTAATGTATAATACAAGAAAAAGATCATGTTTTATGGCTTCTAATAATAGCTACAGTGAGGAAATAGTAATCAATATCGAGTCGAAATCGATTTATTCTGAATTAAAAAGTCATCGAAAGAGGTACCACATTTCAATCGAGATCGATGAATATTTCAATTACTTTTCGATATACGATTTCGACGTCAATTAGACGTCGATTCGATGGGTCATTTCTCGCTGGGATGTTACTCAGTGTACCTTCAAAAGTTCTACAATCATCATCACAAAAGCAATCTAAACTCAGCACCTCTTTTTCTAAACATTATGTGAAGAGTTCTCCAAAGAAGACTTTATCCAATAACCTCACAGAACTGTATAATGCTGAAGCAAAGACCAGAGAAAAGGTTAATAGCTCTAAAAACTCTACATCTTCTGAAGTTTCTTTACAAGCTTCATCATATGCTTCGGAAAATCAGTTTACACCTGAAAAAGAAACATCTATTGTAAGCCCTTCAAAAGTGTCCAATATTTTAAGGAAATTTAACGATTCACCTAGAAGCCCACAAAAATCTCCTTCTTTGTCAAGTATGAAAGTAAAAGTACAACGTAAACGGATAAGCCCTTTGTCACCAGAGGAAGTTGATACTTCGCTATCCGCACAGGAAAAGCGTAGCCCACTTTCCTCCAAAGAAAAGTTAGATCCACCTGTTCGTAATTTGTCAAATTTTTTTAGTGCAGGTATGTTATAAGTATTCTTTTTACATATACACACAAACGCGCGCGCGCATACACATGCACACGCACACGCACGCACACAAGTTGTAATAATTTATGTCATTTTATGTTCACATATTTTCAGATATTCACGAACGTTTTATAGAATTAGAAAAAAAATTAGAAAAAAAATTAGAAGACATCAGTAATAAGCTTGGTAGTAAGCTTGACGTTGTTATTATGAACCAAGCGAACTTAAATAAAAGTCTACTTCCGGAACAGGCTGTCATCAATAGATCCTCAAATCTACCTTCTCTGCCTCTGAGTAACATAAGAAGCCTTGAAGAATTTGAGAAATTTTTATCTAAAGATGTAAATCTTTCAGCAGCAGTAAGTAATATTTTATTATGTTTATACAACTTGATATATTTTTATTATTTTATGGCTGGATTCTGGATATTCACTGCCAGTACTGAATCTATAGTTTACGTCACATACACTATAGATTTTTAGTACTGGCAGTGAATATCGGAACGCCATCTATATCTCTGTAATGTGTTTCATAAATACTGATTTCTTTTTGTTTGGTTCCTTTCTTGCAGTGCTACTATTTGAAGAGTTTGGCTTTGGGAAATAATGAAAAAACTGCAACGTCAAAACTTATGACTCAATTGATGACCAATTCCTTAGCTGTACATTTTAATTTTGATGGTCATAATCCTCAGAAAGCTACGACAATTAAAAGGTCATTTAAACAGTTGAAACTTTGGGAATTATTTCAAGGTATTCTATCTTCTTTCAAGTATTCCGTTTCCCAACGTTTTTAATTTATTATACAATATCAGGTAACTCAGAGAATCGCAGAATATTTATTTCTCTTTATTGTTCTTTTAATCTAGGAGTGATGCTACTAAAATTTCCGGACAGCGATTTATCAGAAGCTTTAAATGCACTCAGAAGTTGGCTACGAAATGCTGCTGGGCGTAAACAAGATTAAAATTTTTTAAGATTTTCTTTTATATGTAGTTTTTGAAGCCTTATATTATTGGCGTTTCTTTTTCGCTTTATTTTAATGCACTAGAAAAACTATTATATAGAAAGTGCCATATTCAATTTTAAGTTTAAATATATAATGTATACGTTATATTTCTTTTTATATGTAATTTTTGAAGCTTTATAATATTAGTGTTTCTTTTTCGTTTTATTTTATTGTACTAGAGTAACTATTATATAAAAAGTTTGTTAGATTTAATTTTAAGTTTAAATATAAAATGTACGTATATGTGTGTGTGTGTGTGTGTGCGTGTGCGTGTGCGCGCGCGCTCGCGCGCGCGCGTGTGTGTGTGTGTGTGTAGAGAGAGAGAGAGAGAGAGAGAGAGAGAGAGAGAGAGAGAGAGGGAAGGGAAGTTATGTACAAAAAATAAATAAACAATATTCTTTTACATCTATCGTATGTATATCTATTAATTAGTACACTCCAATCAAAGTAAAATGCATACTGAGCGGTTGTAGTACCGAATGCGCTCACTGTATTAACTAGATGTCTAATAGATGTTTTATAGACGTCTATATTAAGATCTAGATAGCGTCGAAATTCAAAGATTTGAACGTCTATGTAGACGTTCAATTAGATTTCATTTAGACACGTCTAAAAGACGTCTAACCGATGTCGATCCGATGTACCAATTCCCCCTGGGATTGATAAATTAAAAAAAGAAAAAGAGGAATGCTTCGAAACATTTGTAGAGTTAAGCGGATCGCAATCATAAAGATATAGACAGATATATACAGATACCGCTATTCCTCTTAATGGCAAATTTTTTAGAACATTTCAAGACGAAAATCCTAATATAAAAATGTCGAGGCTACAATAGTTTTTAAATGAAAATTTCCATTTAAATGTGCGCGCGCGCGCGCGCGTGTGTGTGTGTGTGTGTGTGTGTGTGTGTGTGTGTGTGTGTGTGTGTGTGTGTGTGTGTGTGTGTGTGTGTGTGTGTGTGTGTGTGTACAACTTTTGTCTGAAACATTTCTTCCGAAAACGTCAACTTTCCGATATATATATATACCCAGATAGCCAAACCTGAGCAGCAGATTCCGAGCAGAGTCTGCATTCAATTTTTGGTATCAAAAAAGCAACAAATTGCACGCGGAAACTGCTCTATCAGACGATGTTGTCAAACTGTAGCCAGAAATGCGACAGAGCCTGCTGACAGGCAATGTGAGCAGATTGGCAGCAGAAACCGCGCAGAGCCTGCACACATAACTTGGCAGCAGATTGACGACAAAAATCGAGCAGAGCCTGCGCACATTTGACCTGAGAACAGAGTGGCAGCAAAAACCGAGCAGGATCTGTGTAATGTAATCTGGTGGCAAATAAACATGTAAAAATCGAGCAAAATCTGTCGTACCGCGAGCCTTTTGACAGACCGACGCGCTCAAAATTCGCCAGTCATACATGCGACACTGCGAGAGGCTCTTCGAAGGGCCAAGGAAGGACACTGCTGGAACAGGAGCTTGATTCCTGAATTTATTTGAAAGAGAACGTACGCGAAAATTCTGCTTTTATAAAAAAGTTGAAGTTGATTGACTAAAAGCCATACGAGAGCTAATCAATTTGCAACTTTTCTGTGGGAGTAGAATTTTCGCATACATTTTCTCTTTTGAATAAATTCAGGAATCAAGCCCCAGGACACGCAGTCCACGCGGTTCATGCGGTGCTATGGTGGACGAGCAGCGAGCAGAAGATGACGCTACGATTCGAACGTCACTATCACAAGTACCACGACTGAACACAAGGAGGATTTTACACACCAGAAGGATCCTACGCACCAGAGAAGGATCCTATACACCAGGAATTTTACACACTAGGGATATTATCTTTTCCTGAAGAAAGAAAAGAAAACGGCACTTTTTAGCGCCCATTTTTTTTATTATAAAATAGGAACTCTCTGTTCGCAATCATACACGCAGAAAATTTTTCTCGAATAATGTAGAATACACATAGTGGGTGTTTCCGACAAGAAATCGGATTCCTAATCGGACCGAGCAGTGGTACTCAATCAGCTAGACTTTCTAAAATTCCCCTAGACTAATCCGGATCAACGATCCGTCCTGTCTCACAGCATCGATCCCATGTGCATGGTGGAAGAAAGCTCGACGGCGACGGAAAAAGAAGCACATTATAACTTTATTGAAAGGTAATCTCAGGTAATCTTTAATTTTCATAAATAATTGTACGAAATATAAAATAAAGTTAGTAATAATAATTTTAAATGTATTTAATGTAATATTTTTTGTCTAAACATTGGATTTTTTTTCGTAAAATTAATCTATTCCAAAGTTTGAGGTTATATTGGAAAAGCGTAAAATTAATTTAAAAAAAACATTTTTTTGCGACAAGACTGACAAGCTGTCGAGGTGCTCGCGTTGGAGTCGTCTTCTACTGCACTAAGGAGCACCAGAGACGCGACTGGAAACGCCACCGGGAGTTTTGCGCGACTCATCCGGTCGCGTCTACGGAGGAGCCGTTCTCTGCCGCCGTCGTCCTCGCGAACGAGCGTTCCGACCCCAAGATCTGTGAGATCGAGATCCCGTCCAAGCGGCATCCCCTTATCGGCAATCACCGAGCCTCGACTGCCTTGACAGCCTCGACTGTTCCGAGTGCGCTGGCTCCTAACCTAAACAGAACCTCGGTCTCGGATGCACCGTGGGACTCGAACGTCACCTCGAAGCCGTGTCGGGACGAGAAGCATTTGGCAAATTCTATTGCGCGAGAAGAAAACGGATAGAGTCAACAAGAACGAAAAGAGAATCAGAATCTTAAGAAGAAGTCAAATAGCGGGAAGACAAAGAGTGCGCGAAATAACAAGGTTGATAGCTGGACATCGCCTATAACGCTTGAAGGTAGCTCGGAAGACACTATACTAGGAATGCAATGCGTGCTCTCTTGCATTTTAGAATGCCTAAGTTTATATCATATCTGTTGTAATTTCAATTTTTATATTTTGTGATCTTGTTACAGGAAATTCTGGAACGTGGCTTGAAGGTAAATAGAAAAAAATCTATACATATGATTTACGCTTACATTATAATTCTAATGTATTATTTGGGTTACAGGTACGCGAATATGAATTGAGAAAAGAAAACTTTTCTTGCACCGGCAATTTTGGCTTTGGTATTCAAGAGCACATTGACTTGGGAATTAAGTACGATCCCAGTATTGGTATCTACGGTTTAGACTTCTACGTTGTACTTGGACGCCCAGGTCAGTAATAACTACCTTGATTTCTTCAATTGTATACTGAATGCCTAAAGTAATGTTGCACATTCTGCATCATAGATATCCTTGTTTTATGGTGTTATCTATACATTAAAATGTGCTAGAGAAAATGTTTCATATTTGCAACTTATGCCCACTTCATTTTACTGGGTGTGTTACTTGATTGAGACTACACTTTAATTAAATATTAATATATTTATATAATATATAAATGTAATAAAAGGATGACAGTTTCATACCTTACGTATGGATAAATCCAAATGTAAATTATGAAATATATTTAATTTGTAGGATTTAACGTAGCTCACAGAAGAAGAAAAACTGGTAAGGTCGGTTTTCAACACCGACTTACCAAAGAAGATGCTATAAAATGGTTCCAACAAAAGTATGATGGTATTATCATAACAGGAAGGAAGTGATTCAAATGTATTTTATATTGTATGCTTTAGTAAATAATTTTAACAAAAATTGTTTATATTCTTTAGTAATATATCTAAACCTTCATCCGTAACACCTTCATGCTGCCGAATCTGTAGATATATTTATGAAACTCCGCAAAGGTTTGGAATAAGAAAAAGGCTTAATGTAAAGCTTTGGAATTTTTATTTAAATTTTTTTTTCTAATGTTGCATAATACAATTTAAAACACTTGACGAGTATGTGGAAATAAATTAATGAGACAGAATATTCCTCACCAAGATGCATATAAAAATAAGGAACAAGTAAAACGTGAATTAAATTTTTTATTGTACGTAATTATTAAATTCGCGGAAAACACTGTATCAGAAACAAAATTGGACAATATTCTATTTAAAAAGTGTCAAATGCTTATCTCTAGCATTTTTTGTCATTATTTTCGATGGAATGACATTTTATTAGCTATAATCGATCTTACTTAGGCCTAGCATTATAACACCCACATAAAAGGAACTTCATTATAAAATAAACATTATTTACCACTTCGGAGTTAGAGAAATGTGTGATTGCACTTACATATTATATGAAACTATATTCTTTCCTTGGACATTGGACGTTTTGATAGAGTATTACTGTCAATATATAATATTTCTGTTTCTTGATTTATAAAACATTTATTAGAAGAATGTTGCTTCAAGAAACGATCTGTATGTGCTATGAACGGTCGTACTTATTGGCACCTTAGACGTACACTTTTCAGACTAATTTCATTCGAAATTACAAAAATCTTAGTGCTAAAGAAATTATCGTTTCTATTCATATTGCAATTTTAAATCATATAATATAACACTATTAACATAAACTTTCAGATCATAACATTAAGATTTAAAAAGATAAAAGGCAAGAAGAAAATTACTTACATCTAATTTTACGATATTCTTATTGCTGAACAAACGTTCAGAGCTTTGATAACAAAAGGTAACTTTAATCCGATAGTTGGTGCCAAGCATTAAAACTTGATTATAATCAAATATTCATTCACAATAATTAACTGTCCCACTACTACTCTTTGGTTCTAATTTAAATACATGAAAATCCCGTAAAAAAATGAATAATTATAATTATAAGACATAGGAAGTGTGCTTATTGATATCCACTAATAGTTGCACTTGTATAACTCTTCACGACCTACTTAACTTGAAGCTACGAGCAGATAAAAAGGCAAGATATATCCTTCAGTCTCCATAGTGTCTTCCGAGCTACCTTCAAGCGTTATAGGCGATGTCCAGCTATCAACCTTGTTATTTCGCGCACTCTTTGTCTTCCCGCTATTTGACTTCTTCTTAAGATTCTGATTCTCTTTTCGTTCTTGTTGACTCTATCCGTTTTCTTCTCGCGCAATAGAATTTGCCAAATGCTTCTCGTCCCGACACGGCTTCGAGGTGACGTTCGAGTCCCACGGTGCATCCGAGACCGAGGTTCTGTTTAGGTTAGGAGCCAGCGCACTCGGAACAGTCGAGGCTGTCAAGGCAGTCGAGGCTCGGTGATTGCCGATAAGGGGATGCCGCTTGGACGGGATCTCGATCTCACAGATCTTGGGGTCGGAACGCTCGTTCGCGAGGACGACGGCGGCAGAGAACGGCTCCTCCGTAGACGCGACCGGATGAGTCGCGCAAAACTCCCGGTGGCGTTTCCAGTCGCGTCTCTGGTGCTCCTTAGTGCAGTAGAAGACGACTCCAACGCGAGCACCTCGACAGCTTGTCAGTCTTGTCGCAAAAAAATGTTTTTTTTATTATTAATTTTACGCTTTTCCAATATAACCTCAAACTTTGGAATAGATTAATTTTACGAAAAGAAATCCAATGTTTAGACAAAAAATATTACATTAAATACATTTAAAATTATTATTACTAACTTTATTTTATATTTCGTACAATTATTTATGAAAATTAAAGATTACCTAAGATTACCTTTCAATAAAGTTATAATGTGCTTCTTTTTCCGTCGCCGTCGAGCTTTCTTCCACCATGCACATGGGATCGATGCTGTGAGACAGGACGGATCGTTGATCCGGATTAGTCTAGGGGATTTTTCGAAATAAACTGATTGAGTACCACTGCTCGGTCCGATTAGGAATCCGATTTCTTGTCGGAAACACTCAGTAAAATTGACTAGATTTGCATCGCACCGGTAGGATATACGCGTATTCAACCGGAAATTCATATATGACAACAGAAAAGTAATAGTTTGACCAGATACATCTTGTAACTCTAAAGGTAAATAAATTTGCCATACTAACAAGGAAATATGAGAAACGTAAAAAAAGTCCCATACTAATATGTGTATATTCGACGTTGTAGCTTAAATTGCGCGTTGTTTTTTAAGACAGTATAAGAAAAAATATAATCTAGGGTGGTATCTACTGTGAACTGTATAGAAATATTCGTTGCGTATCTGGCAATAGTCTATGTTCTTCATAGGAATGCAATTCTTCTCGCGTCTCTCCCCCGTCGCGTCGCCGCGCGTCTGCGACGGCGACGGCGACGATTCGCTCGCGAGAATCGCGGGTCCGCCCTGAGCCCCCGGCGAGGTAGCGTCGTCGGACGCCACCCCGGACACCTCCGCCACTTCCATGTTCATTGCCATTTAACATGCCAGCTGTAAACATCCGCGAATAGCGACGATAAACACGACGCATACGGTTTCCCCGTCGTTCCTCTGGACTCCCCGGAGGTCGGCGCGACTCGCTTACGCGGAGGCCACTCGATTGCACACAATCGTGGATGACAGAAGGCGCGCGGTGCGAGCGGCAACGCGGACTCGCGTGGCGAGAGGGTTCGGCTCGCGCCCGCTACGCGGCGCATCGCCGGTATACTTTCGCGCAATTAAAGTTCAACATCGATCTCTATATCTAGGGCAGCTCGGCAGGGTTTCTACAGCGTTCTCAAGTTCGCTCGTGGCGGACAGCTGACCGCTACAGCCTAAAAGTTTTTTGTCAATCAGCCATATTTGGGATAAAACTCTTTATTCTTTGCTCTCTAAATTTCCTATACTTTCTTGAAATCTTTTGCATATTATGACTATATCCTAGCCGTGCAAGATTAGTATGGTATTTACTTCGTTCGTGTATACTTGTATTTTCGAAAAAAAATTTCTGCGTGTAAGCCCATATTAGATAGAAACCGATGAAATGACAGATTTTGCTCGATTTTTGCTGCCTATCTGCTGCCAGATTGCATTACGCAGATCCTGCCCCATTTCTGCCTCCAACCTGTCGACAGATAATGTCAGCAGACTTTGCTCGGTTTTTGGCGACAATCTGCTGTCACATTATGTCAGCAGAATCTGTCTACAAAACACAAGCTTAATGCGGACACAGATGACTATGGTTTTGGTGTGGGATTTTGATCGAGTTTGCTGTCAATCTGCGCGCATGCTGCTAACATTTTGCTATATGGGTATATACCGGGTTTTTCAGACCACCCGTCCCACCCTTTTAAAACGTAGGGATGCACTTGTACGAAAAAATGGCTTAGACAAAATTTGCATGGTTTCGAGGGATCTATCTGGCGGTGACCTTGAATTTGACCTTGAGGTCGACCTTGGGCATAAATCGAGGTCAAAGTAGTGTTTTTCAAATGTAAACCTGTATTTATGAGTTCAGAAATGAAAAGAGCGGAAAATTTCACATTCGAATACGTTATTAAGTCAAGGTCAAAAATATCCTCAGAGGTCGTGTGGAGGTCAAGTTTTCAAGACTACCCGTCCCACCCTTTTAAAACGTAGGGATGCACTTGTACAAAAAATGGGTCAGACAAAATTTGCATGGTTTCGAGGGATCTATCTGGCGGTGACCTTGAATTTGACCTTGAGGTCGACCTTGGGCATAAATCGAGGTCAAAGTAGTGTTTTTCCAATTTCTAAATGAAATAATCAGCGCCGCCTGTATTCGCGTTACCCAAGGTGTACCACGAGGAGGTCACAAGGTTGGACTTACACCTCGTCGGGGTGCTTTTTTAAGGTGGTTCCCCTTGCCGTCACCTCGTCGGGGTGCTTTTTTAAGGTGGTTCCCCTTGCCGTCACCTTTGTGCGTACGCATGTTATTCAGTCTCAATGTTCGAAATGTCCACCACCTGCATCAATACAGGCTGTTACCCTGCGTTGGAAATCATCCGTCGCCCGACGAATTTCGGCAGTATCTAGAGACTGAATGGCTTGGCGAATTCTGTTCCTCATGTCTTCTGCAGTGGTAGGTCGTTCGCGGTATACGAGGTCTTTTATTCTTCCCCATAAATAATAGTCTAAAATTGTAAGGTCCGGTGATCGCGGTGGCCAATTATGTGGACCGTATTTGCCTATCCATCGGCCGGGAAATGTACGGTTCAGTTGATGACGAGCAATGACAGACGTGTGGGCGGGACATCCATCCTGTTGAAACCACATATTTATACGTAATTGAAGTGGAACATCTTCAAGTAAATGTGGAAGTTCGTTTTTCGAGTAAATCGACGTATACCAAACTGTTCAAGTTCTCTTGAAAGAAAAATGGTCCGACGATATGCGTATCAATAATTCCGCACCAAACATTCACTTTCCAGAGATGTTGATGATCCAATTCTCGATACCAATGTGGATTCTCTTGTGCCCAATAACGAACATTATGTGTGTTCACTTCGCCGTCACTTTTAAAGGTGCACTCATCAGAAAATAAGATACTTCTATGGAAATTAGGTAATTGTTCAGTAATCCAATTACAGAATATCCGTCTTTCTCTATGATCGTTCAATGTCATGGCCTGGTGAAGTGACATCCGATATGGGTGGAATGAATGTTCTCGAAAAATTCGACTGATAGTGGAAATACTTACTCCACTATCTCTTTCTCGACGCATCAGAGAATCGTGCGGATTTACAAGGGCAGACGCCATTATATCAGGTGCTCTTACTGAACGAACTGGTCGATGAATTTGCCTTCCCTTATTGTGCTCCGGCTGAACGATACCTTTTACAATAATTCGACGTTGTAAACGACTGAAAACTTTGCGCGAATGTGGTGTACGATCGGGATATTCATTTTGCCACATTCTTTCAGCTGCTCGAAAACTTCCAGCTCTACCCAACACCGACAACATTAACGCAGCTTCTTCGTTCGAGTAAGGCATACTTACAAATTAATAATAATCCTCTAATTATTATGCCTAACTACTCGAGTACCGAGGTATAACGCGCAACCTTTCAAATTTTCGTTGTTAAACGATTAATTTTATTCTTCTTACGACCGCTTACGACCACCTTACGATCGCTTACGACTGCCTTACGACCACCCTACGACCGCTTACGACCAACTTACGACCGTTTATTACAATCTTACGACCACCTTGTGATTGTTGACGACTGGCTTACAACCGACGTACGATAACTTTGTGACCTGCTTACAACCGTGTTGCTTATAAAAAATGTAAATTGTGACGAGTTGCGTAATACTATCAATTCTAAGCTTTAACTTTTAGGAAGGGTATGTAAGGGTGCTTTTTCGTGACAATTACTTTGTGTCTTCTTCTGAGTACAGCAAATTTTCGTAGTTTCTACCGACGCTGAACGATAGCAATTTTGTGCAAATGATTTTTCTGGGACTCGGACGAGTTTCTGAGGTTCGCGTTATAGGTACTGAACGCGCTATCAAATAACGTCACGACAAAGAATTTTTACATCACCTACCATAAAATTAATCGTTTAACTTAATTTTATGGTAGGTGATGTAAAAATTCTTTGTCGTGACGTTATTTGATAGCGCGTTTCAGTACCTATAACGCGAACCTCAGAAACTCGTCCGAGTCTTCCCAGAAAAATCATTTGCACAAAATTGCTATCGTTCAGCGTCGGTAGAAACTACGAAAATTTGCTGTACTCAGAAGAAGACACAAAGTAATTGTCACGAAAAAGCACCCTTACATACTCTTCCTAAAAGTTAAAGCTTAGAATTGATAGTATTACGCAACTCGTCACAATTTACATTTTTTATAAGCAACACGGTTGTAAGCAGGTCACAAAGTTATCGTACGTCGGTTGTAAGCCAGTCATCAACAATCACAAGGTGGTCGTAAGATTGTAATAAACGGTCGTAAGTTGGTCGTAAGCGGTCGTAGGGTGGTCGTAAGGCAGTCGTAAGCGATCGTAAGGTGGTCGTAAGCGGTCGTAAGAAGAATAAAATTAATCGTTTAACAACGAAAATTTGAAAGGTTGCGCGTTATACCTCGGTACTCGAGTAGTTAGGCATAATAATTAGAGGATTATTATTAATTTGTAAGTATGCCTTACTCGAACGAAGAAGCTGCGTTAATGTTGTCGGTGTTGGGTAGAGCTGGAAGTTTTCGAGCAGCTGAAAGAATGTGGCAAAATGAATATCCCGATCGTACACCACATTCGCGCAAAGTTTTCAGTCGTTTACAACGTCGAATTATTGTAAAAGGTATCGTTCAGCCGGAGCACAATAAGGGAAGGCAAATTCATCGACCAGTTCGTTCAGTAAGAGCATCTGATATAATGGCGTCTGCCCTTGTAAATCCGCACGATTCTCTGATGCGTCGAGAAAGAGATAGTGGAGTAAGTATTTCCACTATCAGTCGAATTTTTCGAGAACATTCATTCCACCCATATCGGATGTCACTTCACCAGGCCATGACATTGAACGATCATAGAGAAAGACGGATATTCTGTAATTGGATTACTGAACAATTACCTAATTTCCATAGAAGTATCTTATTTTCTGATGAGTGCACCTTTAAAAGTGACGGCGAAGTGAACACACATAATGTTCGTTATTGGGCACAAGAGAATCCACATTGGTATCGAGAATTGGATCATCAACATCTCTGGAAAGTGAATGTTTGGTGCGGAATTATTGATACGCATATCGTCGGACCATTTTTCTTTCAAGAGAACTTGAACAGTTTGGTATACGTCGATTTACTCGAAAACGAACTTCCACATTTACTTGAAGATGTTCCACTTCAATTACGTATAAATATGTGGTTTCAACAGGATGGATGTCCCGCCCACACGTCTGTCATTGCTCGTCATCAACTGAACCGTACATTTCCCGGCCGATGGATAGGCAAATACGGTCCACATAATTGGCCACCGCGATCACCGGACCTTACAATTTTAGACTATTATTTATGGGGAAGAATAAAAGACCTCGTATACCGCGAACGACCTACCACTGCAGAAGACATGAGGAACAGAATTCGCCAAGCCATTCAGTCTCTAGATACTGCCGAAATTCGTCGGGCGACGGATGATTTCCAACGCAGGGTAACAGCCTGTATTGATGCAGGTGGTGGACATTTCGAACATTGAGACTGAATAACATGCGTACGCACAAAGGTGACGGCAAGGGGAACCACCTTAAAAAAGCACCCCGACGAGGTGACGGCAAGGGGAACCACCTTAAAAAAGCACCCCGACGAGGTGTAAGTCCAACCTTGTGACCTCCTCGTGGTACACCTTGGGTAACGCGAATACAGGCGGCGCTGATTATTTCATTTAGAAATTTGAAAAACACTACTTTGACCTCGATTTATGCCCAAGGTCGACCTCAAGGTCAAATTCAAGGTCACCGCCAGATAGATCCCTCGAAACCATGCAAATTTTGTCTGACCCATTTTTTGTACAAGTGCATCCCTACGTTTTAAAAGGGTGGGACGGGTAGTCTTGAAAACTTGACCTCCACACGACCTCTGAGGATATTTTTGACCTTGACTTAATAACGTATTCGAATGTGAAATTTTTCCGCTCTTTTCATTTCTGAACTCATAAATACAGGTTTACATTTGAAAAACACTACTTTGACCTCGATTTATGCCCAAGGTCGACCTCAAGGTCAAATTCAAGGTCACCGCCAGATAGATCCCTCGAAACCATGCAAATTTTGTCTAAGCCATTTTTTCGTACAAGTGCATCCCTACGTTTTAAAAGGGTGGGACGGGTGGTCTGAAAAACCCGGTATATATATGGGGCATTCTCTGTCAACCGGACACCCCCCTCTGCCCAAAATTTGTGTCGACCGATTGAGGTCAATGAGGGCTTAAATTGTAGGTAATGATATGTAGTTTCTTGTACCGTGTGGCCTTTTTGAGAATTCAAGATGGCTATCAAAGTGTCATGATGATAATCGGAGAAAACAAGAAAAAAATCAGTAAACGACTTCCCGTATGCCACACGATCAATCAAAGAAGCTCTAAAACTATTGATGGGATGGTTTTTGAGGTCGTTGATTACGAAACTGAAGTAAAAATTCTAAAATTCAAGATGGCGGATCAAATATGGCGACCAAAACCGCAACAGCACCTTTCTATGTTCCGTAAGGCTGCTCGAATGGGCACTGGTTACGAATCTGCTACCAAAATTAAAAATTCAAGCAATTTCCGACCAGTTAAAGTAAGACTAAGCGTTGTCCGACTAGTTAAGGCAAGACTGAGGGACGGTCCAGCCGGTTGAGGCGAGACCAAGCGTTGTCCGACCAGTTAAGGCAAGACTAAGGGACTGGAATAAAGAATTTTACTTTATATACCCCAAGGAGCCTTAAAGGGCGTTTTGAAGGGACGTACCCAATCCTATTCAATCCTACCTCCAATTCATCCACTACCTTACTGTTTCCTCCTTTTGGACCAACGGTTTAACGTCTCTTCCAAAAGACGGAGCCCAGTTTTCTCCGCATCTTGCACGGAGGGTCGCGGTTTTTTCGGAAAAAAACTTTTCCATGATTCATGGCTCTAGTGGACTCGAACCTGGTTCCTCAGATTACGAGTCTGGCGCTCTACCACTAGACCACACCGCCGCCCTAAAACTAGGGGACTGTTTAGCCGGATTCACACCAAGAACAGGTAACCGCTTCACTAAGCGGTCTTAGTTTTCAGAATGTTTACTTTTACTCCATCTGCAGCATTCAAAAATCTTCTTATGATGACCTCTTGCTGTTGCGATATTAGAAAAGCATGGTTTTTGAGGATCTCTGGATCTCTGGATCTCTGGATCTCTTTCATGTTCACTAATTTTCTTGATGTGATTACGAATTTATATGACAATTTACGGAATGTTTTAATAATTATCTATCGAATATCTGGTGTGATAAATAGAACAACAAACTTTCGTAAAAATATCATACTTCCTTATCTCCTCAACATCAATACTGGCTCACGTTCCTTTCGGGGCGTGTACACACTTAAAAGAAAAATTAACCACTTCTGGAAAAGACAAGATAAATGTACATACGAAATACAGATGAAGTATTGAAAAATGCTTATCAGATGATAACCGGAAAGAAAAACTAATCCTGAGAAGGACTATAAGAAATAAAGGAATGATTGAGAATATGGAGCCTTGAAAAAGGCTGATGAGGTGTGAACTTGAGAAAATGTAATCCCGTCCCAAAAAGATGGCATATGAGTAGGGACTATTGTATTTGCTTCAGATTCGTAATCAACGACCTCAAAAATCATCCCATCAATAGTTTTAAAGCTTCTTTGATTGATCGTGTGGTATACGGAAAGTCGTTTACTGATTTTTGTCTTGTTTTCTCCGATTATCATCGTGACACCTTGATAGCCATTTTTAATTTTCAAAAAGGCCACACGGTACAAGAAACTACATATCATTACCTACAATTTGAGCCCTCATTGACCTCAATCGGTCGACACAAATTTTGGGCAGAGGGAGGTGTCCGGTTGACAGAGAATGCCCCATATCTATATATATAAGTACCGGACGTCTGTATGTCTGTCTGACCGCGAACTACTCATTCGTTAGTGGACCGAATTTTTACCACGGGTACATGAAATAGGGGTAGAATTTTCCGGGGATGAAAATGTCGTGGTTAATTTTTTATTACCGATCTTTTTGGAAACCGGTTCCGAAATTTTTTCAAATTTTACGAGAATTTTTCGGGAATTAATTTACCGAATTTTAAGGAATTGTATATGAAACAGGGGTAGAATTTCCCGGGAAGTATCATAATGTGCATAGTTTTTTGCTACCGATCTTTCTGGAAACCGGTTTTTTTAATTTTTCCGATTTTTCCGGAAATAATTGACCGAATTTCAAAGAATTGTATATGAAACAGGGGTAAAATTTTCCAAGGAGTGTTATAAAGTGTATAATTTTTTGTTACCCATTTTCTGAAAACCGGTTTTTCTAATTCTTCCAATTTTTCGGGAATTAATTGACCGAATCGCAAAGAATTGTATATGAAGTAGAGGTAGAATTTCCCGGGGATTGCATTCACGGAGAAAATTTTATATTAAATTTTACTATGCTGCCATACCAACTGCGGTCCATCAAGACGCCATAAGTTTAAATGCTATGTCCATAGCATTTAATGCTATAATTATAGCATATACGCGCTATGGACATAGCATTAAATGCTATAATTATAGCATTAAATGCTATGGACATAGCATTTAAACTTATGGCGTCTTGATGGACCGCAGTTGGTATGGCAGCATAGTAAAATTTAATATAAAATTTTCTCCGTGTTAAGTGTATAATTTTTTGTTACCGATCTTTTTGGAAACCGGTTCCAAAATTTTTCCAATTTTTCTGGAAATAATTGACCGAATCTCAAAGAATTGTATGTGCTGACACACACATCTAATAAAAGGAAGTAAAAAATGTTTTACAAAAAATGTAATATACAGAGAAATTTTATAAATTTAAAATTATAAAATTGTATAAGTGAATAATATAATAATTAAAATGTTAATAAAATATATATTTAAAAATTTTTAAATAAATTATATGAAAAATTATAAATATTAAAATTATAAAAATACTTTTATAAATAATAATTAATCGCAAACTACTTCCACATTTATGGGCCGATTCTCTCGAATTTGATACCAAAATGCAAATTTTTCGGAGATGAAAATGTCGCGGCTTTTTTTTGTTTTACGCCCCCCTCCCCTCCCCATTCACCCGCGCGAAGCGCGGGCTCAAAAGCTAGTATATATATATATATATATATATATATATATATATATATATATATATATATATATATGTAGGTCCGGAGTTATGTTCCGGGACTAAAAAATGGTGTATCGTTATATTCCAGGACATTTGGCAGTTTCCAGGACTGTCCTGGAAAAAATTCACGTTCTATGTTAGTTTCAAGGACAGTTTTCAAAATCTGATTACGAATATAAGAGTATGTTCCAGGACTGTACATTTCAGAAAACGTAAACAGTCCCGGAACATACCTCTAGACCTACATATATATATATATATACATACATATATATATATATACATACATATATATATATATATATATATATATATATATACATACACATATATATATATTTTTTTTGTACACTACATACAATATTTATTCATATGTTCTGGACATTTATATGAATTTTTGCATCATTCAAAGTCTTGCGTTTCGAACATGATCTTCTGCGTTTCAAACATGCCTTAGTAGATGCGGAAACTGACACATTTTCTTTGCCAATCTTTGCAACTTCTACTGGAAGCGCCTTCTCTTTAGCAGTAATATTGCTTTTCTTTGGCTCGTCTTTGGAGTAGGTGAGTTTAGAAGCTTTCCTCCTTTCCCTAGTTTGCTTTCGTTCAATATTATTGTTCTTACTGTCCTGCTTCGTAATGAAATACATTCGAGTGAGAAGATAGAACCGCATGACACTGTCCGTCAGCAGCCGCTTGTGTTTGTCACATCCAACGAGCGTTATTGGTGGAAGTTCATCGACAGCTTTCGTGACGCTGAATAACGTATTTTCATTCAGTTCTTCGGAGCTCACTGTTTCGACCGTTGCTCTCTCTAGTATGGAAATGAGTTCCTCTAATTTCCGCGATGGATGTTTGAGATTCCCTCTCGATTTTATATCGATCAATTTATGATTTTCCGGAATCGCTTCAGAAGCCGGCAACTCCAAACTTTGCAAACAATCCTGACAGACAACACGGTTCCCTTCCTCCTTAAATATTGCAAATCGAGTGCCTTTCCTTGTCACGTACCCTGCTACGTATGCTAATACGTATTCCGACGTACTGCATTTAAAATAGTCGTGCTCCTTTAACAGTGATGCAGCATCGTAAAGAACATCCATATTTGTTCCTCTGTCCAGAATCGTATCAATTTGAGCGTCCCATTGGTCTCTCCTTTCATTGGCATCATTCAAATCTTTAATGCTCAACAGGACATTAATGGTATCAGCGCTCGAGATATTACTGCCTTTGGGTGGTTTGACTAACGAGTACGTTGACACAAGCCTGTACATCTGCACAAATAAGGTGCTGTCTGGATGTTCGTTTGAGCCACACGAGTTTCGCATCATTCCAAAAAATCGCTGCAACAGAATACATAGTTCGAGGGAATAACATTATTAATATTCTACTATACTGGACATAATTATCTAACTAACAACATAAAATCCTGAACCCTACAATTGATGTTATAAAATTTGTTCTCGATGTCATAGTAATCAAGAACAAATTTTATCCGCTTTATGAAGAGCGATGGAAAAAATATATACCTCTAGATTATCCTGATTCAGCCTTGCCATCATGACGTATGCGAAACCACAGTCTTCGACAAGGTACGTACAGATTTCTAGTGCAGCTTGCAGCGAAACTTTCAATCCGTAGCACGTAGAATCGGATAAAAATTCATATCCTCTTTCAATAGCCTCTTTTTCCCAAGCTCTGATGTATTCTAAGAATTCTGTCACATCCTATATTGATTGAGGAATGCATTAGGTTGACGTAAACAGTAAGTAAAGTATGATACAATTCTATTTACATACCGTCCAAGCTTTATTTCCTGGTTTCATGGCATCAATCGGAGTGCGGCTGTTCATCGCAGTGATTAAATTTTTCATCCTGCGACAGAATTTTTGTGTCCCTTTCGAATCCTTCAGATCTTCGTGATTATTCTCAAAAATTTCCATGGCATGTGCTACCCCGAAAAACTGTAATCACATTGAATATTTGAAGCATTATGAAATTGCATGCAAGATAAAAGTAAAAGATTATGCAGTTAAAGGTTGTATATTAGGTCGAATTACTTGAAATGCCATGGCCACATTCATCTTTTGATAATATTGTGGCCTCACGTGATCGTCTGTCAGCTTAAAATTGGCCTTTAAATTGAAACTTGTGGGATTTTCGATTTTTAATAAAGCGTCCCAATGCCTTATTCGAACGATGCCATCCGGAGTCTAGAATCGAAGAATGAAATATTGTTTGATGACATTTCAATTTCATCGTAAGAAGTAATTCCAGCAATGTTCATCTTACCCAAATACCATCGTGTATACGGTATTTCGTCAGAAAGTTCCGCGTATTCTTGATCAGATGGGGAAAATCAGACACAAACCAAAGACGACGAGTTGGATCGAAAATGTGCTCGACGTGCACTTTCTCTTCCGTTACACCGAATTTTTCCCACATCGACCGATTCCAAGTCGCTCCGTCAGATGCAATAACGTCCACATACAGGCCGCATTGCTCAGTTAGAATAATGCATTCCATTAGAATTTTATGCAATATTACTCCTGATGCACAGCCTTTGCTGAGAAAACATGCTAATGACTGCACCCATTTTCCCAGAAAAGGCTGGAACATGAGTACTAAAGCATGGTCACCCTTTTTGCTTTTCTGATGTTCAGGAGTGTATTTTCCCAAGTTCGTGAAACCTTGGAAGCGCAAATTTTTACGATCAAAATGTAGAGATTTTGAAAGCTTCATTTCGTCCAAGAGCAGAGCACCTGTCATTTTATTATAGACAGTGTGAATTTGGAAACTCGACAAAAAAAGAAATAAGTGTTAGGCGATCATTAATTAATCACGTATACCATGCTTAGCCCTTGGGTCCATATCTTTCACTTTTTCTTTGAGAACCTCGAAAGTGGTTTTCTCGAATCCATACACACCTTTGATAGCTTTAATATATTTATTAAGCGTATCGATGCAGGGCAGACTTAGAATTTGATGAGCTCGTAGATGTTCATACGTTTTTCTGCTCTTAATACGCAAAAGCAAACACTCGAAAACCCACTCATTCGTGTAACGCATGCCTTTCGAATTCTTTACTTGCGATGCGGCTAAACATGCTTTCACTGCGAGTTTTTGATTGTCCGGTAAATGTGAAATTGCTTCCTCAACGGCATGCATCTTTACTTCAGAACATTGCACCCTTATCGTCTCCACTTTCTTTTTCAATTTTGAAATCTGTACAGAGCATGCAATAGAATATATCATGCAACAGAGTATAGGGTAACTCCGGTATATGTGCCGCACCTAAGGAAAACTTAATTTATCGAGTAATATTTACTACGTTTAAGGCAAATGAATTGTATCAATAAAAACTTTATATTGTCTACGACTATAAAAAAATTAGAAATATGAAATATTTATTCTCTGTATTTAACAAAAAAAACCTTTAGAAACTCTTGCATTTTTGCCATAAAATTAAGCTCGATATCTCAAAATTTGCGGAAATTAGAGCAATCACGTAGAAATGCCGTATATCCCAAACAGAAGGGATATACAAGACATCAAGCTAAACAAAGAATACAAGATGCACTTGTATTTTGCTATAGTCTATTCTTTACTATCCCTCTACACTTATATATCATAAAATAACTATTAAAACCTTTTACATTTCCTACAGTAATCATTTTACGTAGGTCGTAATATATGATCGCGCTACTTACTACATTGAGAAATCGACTCAACTCACGACGTTTTCATTAATATTAACAGTAAAGAACTGAAATTATAACATAATCACTAATATGGCATAAAGGCACATAACAGAGTGATTGTGAGCAAATATCTTTATTCTTTCTATTTTTTCTGATTTCTGCAGCGTAAATTTCCGCGTGGACGTAAATACCGGAGTTACTCTATCATGCAACAGAATGCATCATGCAATAGAATATATATAAATCATGCGTAGGAAGTTATATTATAAGACATGCATCGAAAGTAGTCTAAAGTACCTGTATTTTTAGCGTCCTATTCCGACGTTTCATGTTTTTGTTACAGCTGCGTAATCTGACGGTTTTTTTAAGCTGTTTTTGTAAGGGTTGCAATTTTTTTCCTTTCTTCCGCAGACATTCCCGCATTTTTCGACAAGCCGCGCACCTTGTAATTTGAGGGCCGACGAGGTGTGCATTTTTGCAGTGAATGTAGCCTGAACAATTTTTCGCTCTAACACATAAAAAATATGTCAGTTACTTTGTACCTTAATGTCATAACATCTAGGGATGGATTGGGGTTATGGAAATTCGGGAACTTCCTGGTGAGTCAGTGAATAAGAAGGGCCGACCACAACACAAATAAAATTCACGAATTCAAAAATTATTTGTCAATTTCGTGGGACAAATTTATAATTTATAATTTCGATGGCAGGGAAAAAAATACGTATAGAAACTCGACCAAACCACCAAAAGAACATTTTGTGTTATTTAAAGATTACAGAAAGGCGAGGCAAAGAACCTATTCTAACATTTTTTTAAGACCGAACTACAATCCTAATCCACTCCTGACAACATCAAATGGAATGTAGCCAAAATGACTAATACTTACTGCTGTTTATTGCTTGCTCCTTGACATGGGAGGATCTGCGTAAGTTCTATCAGTACATGGGCGATGTCATTCGTACTCTCTACCCTCTCCATGCCCGTAATACTTACTGGTCTTTTCATTAATGAAAATCTAGATGGACATTTCTCAGTAAGCAATTTTAAACTGTTCGATTCTAATAAATGTTACACACGTTAATACTTATGTAGCTGCTATTTACCTCCAAACTCAGATCTTGCTGAACTAAAACTCGCTTTGCGATTGAACGTAAGTCTCCTGCCCAGCAGGAGAAGATGCCAACCCCATTGACGGTGGACGAAGTCCAAAAAGGAGTAGGCAACGGAATGTGCTCAAAGTTATTATTATGTACGAGGTCGTCTCGTGATTCTGCACAGGCGCACAGGTCATTAAACGATTCCGATTCCATCGAACGGTCAATCACCAATGCTGGTTGTAGCGTAACATCTTTTTCGATCATTTCACAGTCCACTGCATCAACATCGTAATGTACAGTTGAAACTATATCTAGTTTTTGCTTTTTTGAATAGTTTGACGTTTCTCCCGATTCACACGATTGTTGCTTCGATGGAAACGCATCACTCGTGTTTTCCATACAATCAAGGGAAATCGAAGGGATAGCGCCAGGTTTCAGTGTTGCTTTTCCTTTCTGTATGCGACAAATCGACCCATCAGGCATTTTGTGTGTGTATTCTCTTTCAATGTCATCGGGTTTGAAGTGTCTTTCACAGACGAGATCTTTTTTCGTCATATACTTTTCTGCCGATGAAATAGCTAAGCGCCAATCGTTCAACACGTCTTCCTATAATAATTATAGGGCAATAAAAATTTTTGTGAAATACGATCTAATAATACATGTAAAATATATAATATATTATTTGATATTTAATATGCGTTTTACTTACGGTACGAGCTCTGAATAGGCTTAGGTTTTTCATTCCTAATTTTTTGTATTTTGTTCTTTGCGAACGATAGCCAGTTTTGCACCCCGGCACAAAACAAGACATTTCAATACTGTTTCACTTTCAATAACAGAGAACGAGGAATGAAAACGTAAACGTTTCGACGCACTAAAAAAATTTTTATATAAAAACATATCTAAATATATAATATTATATAATATATTATATAAAATATTATATAAAATATGTCCATATATTCTTTCTTATTATTTTTCTTGTACATACAAACAGAAATTATACAAGAAAAAAAAACTTATATGGACATATTTTATATAATATTTTATATAATATTATATAATTATATATATTTAGATATTGTTTTATATAAAATTTTTTTTACCGTGACGTGTCGCCGCCAAATTGACACTTGAACATTGAAACGGATCGTCACGTGACCCACCAATGATGGAACACAAGCGCTGCGAGTGGTAACATTTAACACTCAACTTTCGCCCAAAATCAGGCCAGGTTTTTGAAGGTAGCCAAGTATGGAGATCAGTCTCCTTATATCTTACTCCCTGGTTTTGTAAATATAACTACATATACTAAAGACTGAAATTTGACTTAATCAAAAGAACTCTCTTTCTTTCGCTCACCTACCTAAGAGTTTTAGACAAACCTGCTGTGTTTGCCATTATGTTTCTAAACAACATTTATTTAATATTAATTTAATATTTACTTCAAATATTATTTTATATTAATTATTTCACTATAATATAAGAGATGTTTTATTAATTTTCTCTGTTGTCGTTTTGCTCTATAAATGCCGTTTCGTGGCAAATTTCCGCGTCACGTATCTATGTAAAAGCTAATACATATATTATATATGTAAGTGTTATAATTATCAGTCGATTGAAGATGGACGAATTCACACACACATATTATATATATATATATGGGGCATTCTCCGTGAAATCAGACACCCCCCCTGTCCAAACATTGGGGTCACCTAAAAAATTCATTCGGGGCTCATTTTATAGCTACACATATGTAGTTTCATTTGAGCTGTGGCCTTTTGAAAAATCAACATGGCGGACCCCAATATGATAGCCGAAGTCTGCAGGTAACGAGGTACGACAGATGAAATCGTTACTTGGAAGTTATAAAACAGTGTGTTAATGGGTTTATTTAGTAGTTAGCATTGAATCCATGGAAAAAATGAATTTTTAGTTTGTCCAAAACCAATATGGCGGCCAAATTATCCGTGAAATGCTAAAAAAATAACTATTTCGTTCTTTAAAAATTACAAACTGCGTTCAATTTCATGAAAATTTATATCATGATACATTTTGAGATGTTGATCGTAAATTAACAATTGGGGCGTCGTATTTGAATATGACGAAACCCAATATGGCAACTGTATATTCGAAAAATGCTAAAAAATAATGACGTCGATATTCAAATCATACAAACTCTTTTCAATTACACATTTTGTTGCTTGCAATTTCTTAAGTGTTCCTAGGTAATTACCTAGTAATTGTGAGGTGCAGAATCCAAGTATACCGTCAGATTTGTGGTCTATCAGATCTAGTTTACGAGATACGGCATATATGCCTTAGTATCTGAATAAGTCCATAAACCGATAAAAAATCATCTTATTTGGTTAACTTAAGTACATTTCTGGTTACACTGGTCGACAAAATATGAACTTTTTCTTTATTTTGACATTGAATAAGTAAGTGAAGGCAAGACAGGTAGTCTTTCGAGCCAGTGAAGTCAAGAGAGGCAAACTGTCCAGCCAGTGAAGGCAGGAGAGACAGATTGTCCGGCCAGTGAAGGCAGGAGAGACAGATTGTCCGGCCAGTGAAGGCAAGAGAGGCAGACTGTCCAGCCAGTGAAGGCAGGAGAGCCAGATTGTCCGGCCAGTGAAGGCAAGAGAGGCAGACTGTCCAGCCAGTGAAGGCAGGAGAGACAGATTGTCCGGCCAGTGAAGTCAAGAGAGGCAGACTGTCCAGCCAGTGAAAGCAGGAGAGACAGATTGTCCGGCCAGTGAAGACAAGAGAGGCAGACTGTCCAGCCAGTGAAGGCAGGAGAGACAGATTGTCCTGCCAGTGAAGGCAGTCGTGAGAACGACTGTTTGCGAACACCCGAACTCAACTTACTGCAAGCAGTAGTTGTGAAAACAAATTTTGAAAAATTACTTGCAATAAAGTGTAGCCCGAGGAATAGTCGTGAAAATAACTATTTGCAGAAACTGTTTTAGAACGTTTTTCGCAGACTTACGTAGCCATATAAAATCCATTATATTGCACTTTTTAATATCTTAATGAGAGACTAGCGACGAGGAAATACTGCAGCGCTCAATTAAGTGATAAATAACACAAGTTTGTAAATTTAAAAAAACGATCACTGTTTTAATCTGTTTTTTTTTTTTTCAAAATCTAGCGGCCATATTTGATCAACCACGTTTTATTTCACAAGATAATCATTTTTCAGCATTTTACTTATAAACTGGCCGCTATGTTGGTTTCGACATATTGAAATTAAACATTCTTGTTGATGAGTAGCAATTAAAAAATATCGTAACACTCAAATTAATAATAATTAGAACGAGTCTGTATGATTTGAATATCGACGTCATTATTTTTTAGCATTTTTCGAATATACAGCCGCCATATTGGGTTTCGTTATATTCAAATACGACGTCCCAATTGTTAATTTATGATCAACATCTTAAAATGTATCGTGATATAAATTTTCATGGAAATTGAACGCAGTTTGTAATTTTTAAAGAACGAAATAGTTATTTTTTAGCATTTCACGGATAATTTGGCCGCCATATTGGTTTTGGACAAACTAAAAATTCATTTTTTCCATGGATTCAATGCTAACTACTAAATAAACCCATTAACACACTGTTTTATAACTTCTAAGTAACGATTTTATCTGTCGTACCTCGTTACCTGCAGACTTCGGCCATCATATTGGGGTCCGCCATGTTGATTTTTCAAAAGGCCACAGCTCAAATGAAACTACATATGTGTAGCTATAAAATGAGCCCCGAATAAATTTTTTAGGTGACCCCAATTTTTGGACAGGGGGGGTGTCTGATTTCACGGAGAATGCCCCATATATATATATTTATAGAGATATATTTAACATTAACAGACACACCGGCAAGCAATAACGAGGCTCATTCAGATGACAACGATGATAACTCTGAAAACTGCGAGAATAGTGATGAGAACAATGAGAACCAAAAGAATGATGAGGAAAAAAATCTCCCATAAAGATATTTTACATGGGATATCCTGTCCAGCTCTATAATGTTTTATAAATATAAAGATTTCTTTTAACATATGTATAAAATAATTTATTGTAAATCAATAAAAAATTATATGCTTTTTATAATTTATGCTTTTAATTTTCCCTAAAAAAATATATATTTTAGTATTAATGGCTACGCGTAACAAGGCTTGCTGCAATTTGGCGTCAAGCTGTGTCATCAAGATTTACTCTGTATTTGGTGCCAATTTGCTGTCAAGTATTGTTCTCAAATTTTGTTTGATATTTGATATCAATTTGGCGTCGGGTTTTGTCAACAAACTTTGATAGCAATTTGTCAACAATTTGCTGTTAGATTGCTGGCAAGCTGTGCTCGGTATTTAGTGTCAATTTGGCGTCAAGTTCTTTCGTCAAGGTTTGCTCGCAATTTGGCACAAATTTGCTGTCAAGCATTTGTTGTCAAGCTTTGTTCACAATATGGCGCAAATTTACCGTTGAACTTTTGCTGCCCTGTTTTGCTCGATATTTGGCGTCAATTTGGTGTCAAGTCATGTACACAAGCTTTGCTAACAAAACACAAGCGTACTGCAGACACAGATCGCACCGAATTTGTCGACAAATTTTGCGCGTATTTGGTGTCAATTTGGTTACAATTTGCTGACAAATTGTTTACTGGGTAAATATATACTTACTAGTCAATATATACATTTACTACATGTTACGCTTTATATCCCACAAGCAACATCTTTAAGTCTGTTCTTTTTAACTGAACTTCTTGTACGGTTTATCTTTTCTCTTTTTCTCTCCAATGTGAAAAGAAAAACCATGCAAGAAGTTTAGCAAAAAAAAACAGGCTTATTGTCACAATGATACAGATTAAGTTAAATTAATTTTTTTTTACAAGGTGGATATGTAGCCCCCCACTCCTATCCCATTACACACATGCTTATAAATTAGTTATTAGAGCCCTAGTATGTATTTGTTTACTAATTTTCACGCTTTTACTATAACATTATACATACATATGTAGAGAACATAAAATAAAGATGATTGAAAAATGATGATCATTTTGATGATTTTCTGTACTTAAAATATTTTTAAATTTTTAAGTATTTTATATGTAATATTAAATAGGAGGGTTGGCGGCCGTGCGCATAGAGAGAAACAGGAGCGATCGTGTCAGAGGCAAAGAAGCGAAGATAGTAAGAGTCAAAGAGGGTTGGAGGAGGCGAGATTGACGGTGCAAGGTGCAGTGGAGGCGCGAGAAGGCGGGAGTGACGGAGTGCAGAAGGGTAGGAGACGAGAAAGAGGAGAAAAGGTAAGGAAAGTGACAGGCCGGTACGGCCATAGACAGTGAGAGTATATAGAGGGTCGTCAGAACGATAGACGGTGACGCGCGAACAAGCATAGACTAGTGCGAATATAGATAGGAGAGCGACGGTAAGTGCGCACGGTCATAGAATAGGTAACGAGTAGGAGGGATAATTGAGGGCAACAGCGGCGGATGGAGGCAGGGAGGGTATTAGACATAGAGAGCGAACAACAGGGGGATATAGGAAAGAGGAAAGAAAGGGAGGGGGAGAAAAAAGCAAGAGGTAGGCCAACAAAAGCGGTAGAGTTAGCCAAGCAGAGGACAAGAACAAGCAGCCTAGGGTCGGTAAAAGATTTCTTACAGAAAAGGAAAAGGGAAGGGGCGGACGAGGAAGCGGAAAAAGCGGAGAAAGAAATCTTAGAGAAATTCGAGGAAACAAGGAGGGTCATAAGATCACCGCCGTCGAAGATTAAGAAGGAAGAGATAAATAAAGGGAATATGGGATCAGAGGAGTTGTTCAGAGAAATACTAAGGAAAATGGAGGAACAAGAGATGGAGAGGAAAAAGGATAAAGAAGAGATAAAAAACGAGATCAAGGGACTGAGACAGGAACTGAAGAGGAGCGAAGAAATTTGGGAGAAGCAGAGAGATGTAATAGAAGAAAGAGTTAAAAAGATAGAGGACAAGATAGAGAAGATAGAGTTGAAGGTCGCAGAGAACATTGAAGGGGGTGAATTACTGAGAAAAATGGAAGAGGTAGAAAGAAACATGGAGTTGACGGAGAGAAGGAGAAGGAAAAAATAATATAATTGTGAAGGAGATGAAGCCAGGAAACGACGGGGAAAGGGAGGCGAGATTCGAGAAAGCTAATAGAAGAAGTAGGCAAGACAGAAGGGGGTATGGTAGAAATACAGGAGCTAGGATATGGAGACAAAAAATGGAGGTTGTTGAGATGCAGAAGCTGGGAGGCCAAGAGAGACATAATGAAGAAAAAGAAAGAGCTGGGTCAGAAATACGAATGTTTTCTGGATGATGATCTCACCAAAGAGGAAAGAAGGATACAAATAGAGATAAGAAAGATAGCAAGGGAGAAGAGAGAGAAAGGAAAGAGAATCACAGTCGGGTATCAAAGGATCTGGGAGGACAATAAAGAATGGAGATGGAACGAGAGTAAAGGAAAGTTAGAGGAGAGGAAGGACTTTCGTAGGACTTAATGATGAGAGAAGGGTCGGGGAAGCGGAAGATACGAAAAACGTAAAGTAGGAGGGTGGGGACACAAGAAGGAAGGCAGAAAGGGGGAAAGAGAACAGAAGAAATGGCAATGCCCTGCTAACGAGAACAAGGAGGAAGGAGGAAGAAAGAGGGAGGAACGAGAGAAAGTCTCAGGAGGAAGCGATAAGGGGGAGTATGAGGAGGAGGAAGACGAAGAGGAAAGGGTAGGAGAAGACTGGGAGCGAGAAGAGACATGGAGGGCGGCCTTCTGGAATGTAGCAGGAATAACAAATAAAGACAAAGACTTCTGGGAAGGATTAAGGGAGTGGGATGTAATTGTCATGATGGAAACATGGTTAGATGAAAAAGGATGGGAGAGGGTAAAAGAAAAGTTACCAAAAGGATACAGATGGAGAGTACAGACAGCGAAAAGGAGGAATAAGAAAGGCAGGGCGTGTGGAGGTATGCTAATAGGAATAAGAAATGGGTTAGGAGAGATAATGGAGGATAGAATGATGGAAGAGGAAGAAGGAAAATTAGAGGTTAAGATAAGAGTAGGTGAAGAAACCTGGAGAATCATAGGAATATACGTTAATAAAGATATAGATAAGAAACTTGAAGGTTTGATGGAACACATGGAGGTGGGAGAAAAGGGAGTAAAGACTATAATAGGTGGTGACTTTAACGCGAGAACGGGAGAGGAGGGAGGATGGGAAGAGGAAGTCGAGGGAAGAGGTAAAGAAAGAGGGAGAAAATCGAAGGACAAGAAGGTGAATAAGGAAGGCAGGACACTCCTAGAATTTATTGAGGAAAGAGGTTGGATGATCCTAAACGGATGTACGAAAGGGGATGAGGAAGGGGAATACACTTACACAGGAGGGAAGAGTGAAACAGTTATAGATTACGTCTTAGGGGATGAGGACATTAGAGAAGAGATAGTAAGACTAGAAGTCGGGGACAGGGTAGATTCAGACCATCACCCTATGATATTATGGATAAGAGGTAGTGCAAAAAGAAAACAGGGAAGGAAAAAGATGGAACAAACTAGAAAAAGGGGAATATGGAACGAAGAGGGAAGAACACAGTTTAGGGAGAGGTTAGGAAAGATAGGGGAAAAAAGAGAGCTGCAGGATGAGATAGAGGAAGGAACGTTGAAGATAAGAAAAGCAATAGAGGAGGTCGAAAAGGAGAAGAAAAGGGGAGCGAGTGAGCGCAAACGGGGATGGTGGGATGCAGATTGCAAGGAGAGAAAGAGGGATGTCAGGAGAGAATTAAGAAAATGGAGGAATGGGATAGGAGATGCGGAAAGATACAGAGAAAATAAGAGGGAGTACAGAGAAATGTGCAAAAGAAAAAAGGAAGAAGAAAAGGATAGGATGATAAGAGAAATAGGGGGGGCGAAAACAGAAGGAAAGGTATGGGAATTGATAGGTAGAATAAGGAAAAGAAGAAGGAGGATAAACAATGAGATAAAAATGGAGGATTGGAAGGAATACTTTATGGAATTAATGGGAGGGATGGAGAACAGGGTGGTGAAAGGAGAAGGAGGAGGGACCAGACATGAGGAGGAAGAGATTGATCTTGAGGAGGTAAGAAATGTAGTAAAGAAACTGAAAACAGAGAAGGCAATCGGCGCGGATGGGATTCCGAACGAGGTATGGAAGTTTGGAGGAGAAGAGATGGTGAGATGGGTATGGGAAATATGTAAACGGGTGTGGAGGGGAGAAGGATGGCCTGAACATTGGAAGGAAGGAGAGATATTCCCAATATTGAAGAAAGGAGAGGGACGAGAGGTAAAGGATTACAGAGGGATAACGATCATGTCTTCAATGTATAAGATATACACAGCGGTTTTAGCGGAAAGAATAAGGAAGGAAGTAGAAATGAAGAATTTGATCCCAGACAACCAAGCAGGATTTAGAAAAGGAATGGGGACGATAGATCAAATATTTGCACTAAACTACCTGATAAACAGACAACTGGGAAACGAGAAGGGGAAGATGACAGTGCTATTTGTAGACCTAAAGGCAGCGTTTGATTCAGTAGATAAGGAAGTTCTAATTAAGGCAATGAAAGAAAGAGGTGTGAGGCAAGGACTGATAGACAGGGTAGAGGAAGTGCTAAGAGAAACTAAAAGCAGTGTGAAAAGGGGAAAGGAAAGAGGAGAAGCATTCTGGACGGCGAAGGGTCTAAGACAGGGATGCCCCTTAAGCCCGATACTATTTAACCTATTAGTAGCAGACATAGAAGACTTTATGAAAAAAGGAGGATTGGGGGGGTATAAGACTAAAAGGAGAGAAAATTTACACACTAATGTATGCAGACGACATAGCAGTGCTAGCTGAAGAGGAACAGGACATGAGATCTATGATAGGTAGGCTAGAGGGGTATTTAGACATGAAAGGTCTAACACTAAGTATAGAGAAGACAAAAATAATGAGATTTAGAAAGGGAGGAGGGAGGAAGAAGAAATATGACTGGAGATGGAAGGGAAAGAAGCTGGAAGAAGTCAAGGAATTTAAATACCTGGGGTACACATTAAAGACGAACGGAGGACAAGACGCGCACATTAAAGAAAGAAGAAGGAAGGCAGCAAGAGTGATGAGAGAGGTATGGGGGATAGGAAAGAGAATGTGGAAAAAAGATTGGAAAAGAAGAGTTTGGCTATACGACACACTGATCTGGACGGTGATGGGATATGGGGCCGAAATATGGGGATGGAGGGAAAGGAGGGAGGTAGAAGGGATACACGAGAGATATCTCAGATGGGTTTTCGGATTAAACTGGAGAACACCAGGATATATGGTCAGAGACGAACTGGAGAGGGAGAAGATGAGAGGGAGAGCAAGCAAGAGAGCATGGAAGTTTGAAAAGAAATTAGAAGAGGGCAATGGAGGGGGAATAGCAAGGAAATGCCTGGAAGAAATGAAAGAGAGATGGAGGAGGGGAAAGATAATAGGCAAATGGGAGCAGGAGAGAAAAGACTACTTGAAGGGAATCGGGATAGAAGACGGAGGTGAGATGGAGGTTGAAGAAGAAGAATTGAAAAATAGGGAGAAGCTGAAGCAAAGACAGGAAGGGATGGAAAGGATTGCGAACTCGAGATACAATAGGTGGTATAAGGTTTATAAGGAAGGACGGAATTCCGGATTATCTAAAGAAGGGATGGGAGGAGACAAGATGGAGTAGAATCGCAAGATTTAGGTTAGGCAACGAAATCAGGGAAGGATTATACTGGGGAGAGGAGAATGACAGAAAGTGTAGGTTGTGTGAGAGGGAGGAGGAGACATGGGAGCATGTCTGGGAAGTCTGTACAAGATGGGGAAATTGGGAAGGAGAGAGCTGGCGGGACGTGGTGGAGAGGGTACTGGGAGAAAAGGGAGAAGGGGAGGACTGGATGAGGGCGATAGAGGAGATGAGACGGGGCGGGGAGAGGCAAAAGGAAAGGGAGGTTACGTGACAGAGATAATAGACAATCTTCTAATTGCAGAAAAGATCGGCGTGAGGGATTTCAAGCTGCGAAGGTAAGGAAAGGAAAGGAAAGGAAAGGATGGAATTTAGAGCGAAGGTGATGGTGGAGAAGGAGACGTTGGAGAAGCTGATAAAGGAGCAAACGAGCGATATGATAAGGGGGTTGAAGGAGGAATTAAAAGACCAGAGAGAGGAAATAGAGAGACTGAGAAGAAAGGTACGCAGGTTGGAACAGGGTACTGGAAAGAGGAAGAGAGACGACAGCGAGGAAAGTACGAGCAGACTGGCGGATATGGCATGGTGGTCCGACGATGAGGGGAGAGATGATGCCGAGAGGAGGAAGAAAAACATTGTAATAAGAGTTGAAAAGAGCAGATGGACAGGAAAGGGAACAAACCAGGAGAAGGTGAGGCAATTGTTCTCGGAGGGCCTGAAAACAAGAATCGAGGCAAAAGAAGTAAGCTTAATAGGGGTGAGAGGTGAATGGATTACGATGCTGGTGAGGTTGGGAAGCGAGGAGGAAAAATGGAGGGTTTTGGACGCGAGAAGGAGGGTAGGGAGTAAACTAAAGGTAAAGATGGACGAGGACAAGACAATTGAGAGGAGGCTCAAGGAAGGAGAGGAGAAGAAAAAGAGGAAGGAAAGGAGGGAGGGGGACGGCGGAAGGCCAAAAATGTCCGCGGAGGAGGAGATTTCAAACAGGCTGGAGGAGAGCCTGTTAATGGATTCTGAAGAGGAGAGACACAAAACTAAGGCTGATTAGGAAGGAAGGAAGCCCAGCAGATCACGGGGGAGACGAGGGCAGAAGGCGGCCAACCTGGAAGATGAGGAGCCAGAGAGCGACGAATATGGAGACAGACCTAATTATTGATTTTGATTTTGATTTTGATTTTGTTTTATGGTGTTTCCTTTTGATTTTTGATTTTGATTTTTGATTTTTGTTTTTGTTTCTGCTTTGACTTTTGATCTCGAGTTGAGTTTGAGTTTTTGTTCATTGTTTTCAATAGAGATTGTATAATATAGTAGCTAGATTATGAATGTACAGGGTTGGGCACGTCCCTAAAAAACGCCGTTCTGTAAATAGGAAAGAGGATTCGATGAGGAGTTTGTGAAGGTTTGGGTACGTTCCTCAAAAACGCCCTTTAAGGCCCCCTCGGGGCAAATAAAGTACCAATTACATACATACATACATGTAATATTAAATAATGTTACATTTTATAATATGTTATATAATGTATAATCATACTATTATATAAAACCCGACTGTTTGTCTGTCCGTCCGTCCGTCCGTCCGTCCGTTTGTCCGCGAACTACTCATTCGTTAGTGGACCGAATTTTTGTCAAAAGTATATGAAATAGGGGTAGAATTTTCCGGGGAGTGCCATGATGTGTACAGTTTTTCGTTACCGATTTTCTGGAAACCGGTTTTCCTAATTTTTCTAATTTTTCCGGAAATAATTGACCGAATCTCAAAGAATTGTATATGAAGTAGGGGTAGAATTTTCCGGGGAGTTTTATAAAGTGTATAATTTTTTGTTACCGTAATAGCAAAAATATAAATTTAAAAAATTAACAAATGATATTGTTCATAGGTCGAGCAATTTTAAGTGAGTTAGATTATAAAGTTGTTGCTTTCACATATTATAAGTCAAAACTGATAAATCATCAGTAATTTTAATTCATGACTGTCATAAGCAATTAAGAAAATATTCGTACACATAAGAAAGAGAGAGAGAGAGAAAGAGAGAGAGAGAGAGAGAGAGAGAGAGAGAGAGAGAAGGGAAGAGAGAGAGAGAGAAAGAGAAGGGAAAAGAGAGAGCGAGAGAAAGATACAAAGAAAAAAGGTATGTATCTTAAATATCAAATATTTCAAAAAATATTTTAATCTCTCCAACTCTTTGTTTTATTTCCTGTTCAAAAAATTTACGTCTTTCAATCTCTTTATCTCTTTGTTTTACTTTCTATAATATCTTATTGATAAGAAAGAAAGAAAGCGGATTGAGAGGATATTCGTACATAAGAAAGAGAGAGAGAGAGAGAGAGAACTTATTTATAAAAATTTCAATAAACATGTATATTGCGCAACATATATAATGATTATCGCTGTCTGATTTATTTATTTATTTATTTAATCTCTCCAACTTTTTGTTTTATTTCCTTTTCAAAAAATTTCGTCGTTTGATGAAATTTCATCGTTGTCTGAACAAGACATCGTGTTTAAACAAGGCATCGTGTCTGAACAAGGCATCGAACAAGGCATCAAATTTGTCACAAAGACGAGTGTGTAAACAATATAATGTCTGCGCAAAATATTGTGTCTGAACAAGACATCGTGTCTGAACAAGACATCGAGTCTGAACAAGACATCGTGTCTGAACAAGACATCGTGTCTGAATAAGACATCGTGTCTGAACAAGACATCGTTTCTGAACAAGACATCGAGTGTGAACAAGGCATCGTGTATGATCAAGGCATCATATTTGTCACAAAGACGAGTATAGTTTTTTTGCTACCGATTTTATGGAAACCGTTTTTTTTTAATTTTTCCAATTTTTCCGGAAATAATTGACCGAATTTCAAAGAATTGTATATGAAACAGGGGTAAAATTTTCCGGGGAGTGTTATAAAGTGTATAATATTTTGTTACCTATTTTCTGAAAACCGGATTTTCTAATTCTTTCAATTTTTCGGGAATTAATTGACCAAATCGCAAAGAAGTAGTATATGAAGTAGGGGTAGAATTTCCCGGGGATTGCATTAAGTGTATAATTTTTCGTTAACGATCTTTTTGGAAACCGGTCGCAAACTACTTCCACATTTATGGGCCGATTCTCTCGAATTTGATACCAAAATGCAAATTTTTCGGGGATGAAAATGTCGCGGCTTTTTTTTGTTTTACGTCCCCCCCCCCCCCCTCCCTATTCACCTACGCAAAAAACATACGCATCTACGCGCACACACACGCCTGAATTATATCAATACATAACAACAGATCTATATATATCTATATATAGTTTTACAATAAAATAAAGAAAAACAGAAATACATTCTGCGATTTGCGCAGTAATTGGAGCTAAAATGCATTCTGCGCAACGCGCAGTGATTACTATCAAAATGTATCCTGCGCTATGCGAGAAAATAATATGAGAAGTAGTATAATAGGGCTTAAGGCGAAGGTCTACTATAAAAAACCTAACGCGCCAATAGGTGGAACCTCAAGGGTGGTGTGGAAGTCCATCATTTTAATATCTTGATTTTTTTATATAAATAAAAGTGATTAAGGCCCCTGGATGGTCACCGCGGCCATATTGGATTCTTACTATCGAGGCGAGGAAAACATCTAATTTTGTTGTGCGTGCCATTTTCAAATAAAAAGACATTTCAATAAAAAATCACTATAGATCGTTTCAGAACATTTCCGAAATTGGCCGAAAACTACCCTTTTCCCTCGACAATAAACAAACAGTCATAAAACGAAGCCTAAACATACGGGAAAAAACAGCCGTTTAACGACTATCGAAAGGAGGTGAAAACGTTCCTTCCGCGTGCAAATCTTACTTTTCGGCCAATTTTACGACTTTCACGAATACGTTAAACGTTAGAGCACAAGCACAGAGCGAATAATAAAGAAATAGCACGCACAACAAAATAGGTTGTCAACATGTCACAAAGGACAGAATTCTCCATTGGAGAGAGTTCTGATTTCTGCCGCGACGGAACGTCGCCACCGTCAACGCAGAGTTCGCGGCTGACCATCCAGGAGCCTTAAAAATTACAAATACAGAATGTAAAGGTAATTTGAGTGATGATTGATAAAGGAATTTACAAAAAAAAAAAAGCTTCAGAGCTTTATAGTTTTTAAGCCCGCGCGAAGCGCGGGCTCAAAAGCTAGTTATATAATATTATATATTTTAGTGCAATAATTTAGAATATTTGTTAATAAAATAATATTATGTATCCCAACTGTTTTTCAATTTCTTTTTTTAATTTTTGTCATAATAGTGGAGGCAAATTAGGTTTTTATCTCGGAACCGGTTAAAACTACTCGGATTTGAACGTTTTTTTTTTAAATGTAGGTAATTAAAAACACTACAATGTTTATGGGTTAAAAATTGACGCTAATTGTTTATTTAATAAATTTTCAGGTTTATTTTAATTATAAAATTTTTTACATAAAAAACATTGTTAATATACAACATAATGTCCAGAAATCAATACCGAAAGACTATGTGAAGGAAGTACTATTGCAGAAGAATGTATACGACCTTTTTTCAAGGTCTATACCGGGTTTCATTTTAATCGCCCCAGGCAAATATCTTGAAAAATATAAAAGATACGGAAAAACGTTTCAGACAAAAGTTGTTTGGTTCAATAGGGGACATAAGATGGTGTCATTGGTTTGACTTTAAGTGAACGTACCGAAGTCATATAGAATTCAACTTTGTTTTTTTAAATAGAACTCTCAATTTTTCATTGCATATTCTTGTAGCTTACTTAAAGAGCTTTTCAAAACACTATATTTAAGTATTTTTTCATGAAGTACTTTTCGAGTTACAAGACTTGAAAGTTACAATCCCACCGGCATAAGCATTACCCAAGGTATACCGGCCGATTAAAATGAAACACCCGGTATAGTAGAAAGAGACGGAGAATATGCAAATGTTTCGCGCGTTTGGTTTTTGTTTTTACGTTGTTTCTGTCTATAGAAACGTTTGTTTCCCTTTTGTTGGTCTGTTGAACGCATCATAAATACGAGCAATGCTAGTTTTAAATTTAGTGTGTATGCACATTTACTTGGTAGTTGCTGAGATATTCACAAATATTTAAAGTACAACACAAGGTAAATATTCTGTTATAACAATAATAGTAATAAAAATAAATAGATAATTTAAAACTATAAATTATAAATATTTTTTAGATATTTATAAAATATAGAATACTCAATGAGAATTAATGGCGTGATGTAACGTACTTAAATTTGCAATAAAAATGCAAGTGTATGCACATTTACTTATTGATGGCAGTTGCTGAGATATTCACAAATCATTAGAGTATACAATACAAGGTAAATATACCGTTATAAAAATAATAATGATAATAAAATAAATAGGTAATTTAAAAATTCAAAATTATATATATTTTGTAGATATTTATAAAATATGGAACAGCTAGGGGATACTGAGAGTAATCGCGAGATCTGCTTTATTTGCAACGAAAATAATGACTCTGAAGTAATCAGCAAAGTAACAAGAGGATTACGTACTTTAATTAATGCTTCTGCTAATAGAAAAGATGGTTTTTCGGACTTTTTAAAGAAAGCTGACTTTGTCTACGTACACAAAAGTTGCCGCCAGAAATATATCCATAAACAATATATAAAAATATCACGAAGAACGGATACTCCGTCAGAAACGCCGTACAGTCCTCCAAAGAAGAAATTAAGAACTTCATTACAAGGTTTTAATTGGAAAGATAATTGCTTTATTTGTGGTAAAGTTGCAGAGGATAAAAAGAAAAAAAAATCATTGCGCGAAATAGTTCATAGCGTAACAACAAATGATTTGAAAGATATAATTTTGAATTTAATAAAGAATCGTAGAGATGATATTAGCAGAGAAATTTTTAAAAGAATCACGGGTGTTAGCGATTTAATGTCCAAAAAACCTGTGTACCATAAAAATTGCTTGATAGATTTACATCTTTATGTACCTGAAAATAAGGAACAGAAAGTTCATAATCAAGTATCCTTAGTCGATGCTGCTATGAATAAAATTTACAAGTTTATGGAGGAAAACGATGACTGTCAATTTTCATTACAAGAGCTGAAAGATCAAATAAGTGGCCACATTCCAGATAATAAAACAATTACATCAAGATTATTGAAGAAATACGGGGATAATGTAATAATTTCAAGCAAATCTTCATACTCCACCATCATATGTTTTAAAAATAAAGAGCATGACGTCTTATCTAAAACTTGGTACGAGAAAAGATCTACAAATGAACGCGAAGAGAAATTACGGATTTTAAAAGCTGCTGCTGACATTGTTCGATCAGATATTCGTTCGATTCCTTGCGAAATGAATTGTTATCCTGCAAGCGATCAAATGTTTCTTGATATAAATGCAGACATACCTGAGTCTCTGTCGTATTTTTTGGAAGAAGTAATTTTAAAAAATAAAAAAAATGCAGGTAATGATAAAACATGTAAAACTAAGTGTACTTCCATAAGCCATGCCATCATGTCAGCGGTTCGCCCCCGTTCCTTTTTGTCACCTCTTAAGGTTGCTCTGTCAGTAACATTGCATAGAAAATTTGGATCCCGAAAAATTATAGATATCTGCAGCAACTTAGGATTTAGCGCTTCCTACAGAGAGGCGAAGTTGTACGAAGCATCAGCTCTTTATAAAAAACCAATGCTCATAAAACCAAATACTTTTGTGCAGTTTGTCCACGATAATTCGGATTTTAATGCGAACACGCTAGATGGAAAGAATACCTTTCACAACATGGGCTCGATTGGAATATATACTCCGGCAACTGGTATACAACGTCAAGAAGCAATTGAGCGTTTGAAAGAAATTCCAAGTGAAGCTGATATTGCTAAAAAAAAGTCATGTTCCATTATTAACGTATAATTATTCAGCTGGAGAGGGGTTACAAAAGCTTTCAGTTCAAATATCTGACAATACACTTGACTTAAAACCGTCATTAATTGCAAACATAAATACGTTATGGATGTTCATGAAATATAAAAGCGATAAATTCACCGGGTGGAATGGTTTCATGGAATCTTTAACTGACCAAAATAGATTCGAGACTTCAAAAATTATATTTTATCCATTTATCAATGCATCTCCCAGTGACTATCATACAATATACACCGCTTTAATGATGTCTGCAGAGAAAGCAGTATTTTTTGGTATGAAAACCTGTTTTGTAACATTCGATCAACCTCTGTATATTAAAGCTCGAGATGTAGTGGCTGCTACCATGATATCTGATGAAACGTTTGTAGTTATTAGATTAGGTGGATTCCATATGCTGATGTCGTACATGGGATGCATTGGTTACATCATGGGAGGCAGTGGCATTAACCAGGTACTTAGTTTGATATATGCTGAGAAGACTGTTGACCATATTTTGTATGGTCATGCGTATGCCAGGGCAGTACGAGCTCACATTTTATTACAATTGGCACTATCAAGGATTATTTTTAAATATATCAAAGAGACTGATCCAGAGTTTGCTGCACTAATGGAAAGTAATTCAGATTTAATTTTGAAATTGAACAAATTACAAACAGAAACTATTAAGGTTAAGGACATAGAAGAAAACAGCGATTTTAAAAAGTTGGCTGAGATATTCGAAAAAAATTTAAAGAAACTAGAAAAAAAAAGGCAAAACGGCGAAATTATGGGTCGCATATTTCAAGATGGTTTCAATATTAAAAGATTTTAGGAGAAGGAGAGGCCTTCGGAGCGGACGGATGGATGGGAAATAAGTGGAGAGAAATAGAAAGTTTCCCGGAGGAAGCAAGAAAAGGAGAATGGAGTAACGTACCGGAACGAATAGAGGAAGTGCGGAGGATGCGGAGTAAATGGAGGGAACTCCGAGAGGGAAGCGGATGGCAAGGAATACTGGAACTCCGGAGGAAGACGTTTGGAGGTTAGGAGACGAAGACTGGGAGAAGCGGTGAGGAGACGTCGGGGGTGAGATGCAGAGGTGGGAGAGGATGACGCGGCTGCGACCGGGCTACGAGGAGGTGGCGGGGCGACAGAGGGCCGCGGTAGGGCCGAGACGGCGCGGGGTGTCAGCCTCTCCAAAAGAGCGGGTTGGCACCACTGCGGGGCGTCGAGGCTAGTGCGCGGGAGCACCGCTGCGCGCTGTGGCGTGCATGGCGACGAATGAGAGGTGAGAGGATAACGGTCGTGGCAGCGAATGGGGGACCGCTAGGGAGGTCGACGAGGCAGCAGGAAATCGATACGATCGAATGTGGATCGAGCATGGAGGAAGAGGACCCGGCGATAACACGGGAAGAGTTGATGAGACAGCGGACGAGGCAGAGGAGAAAGCACAAGTAATCAGACGAAAAGAAAAAGTAAGGAGAAACGAAGAAAGAGAAATAAGCGGAGGTAGTAGGAAGCTGACAAGTAAGTAAGAGAGAAGAAATCAAGGCAGAGGAAGCGTGGGACAGGTGTCAGATTAAAAGTATATGTTTTGAGGTTAAGAGAGGGAAGGGAGAGAGAATGACGAGGTAGAGTTTGAGAAATTTCGCTCTTATAGGAAAGAAAGGAAGGGAAACGGACTGAGGCAGGACTAGAGAATAGGAGAAAGTGACAGAAGGAACGAAGAAAGCACAATCAGCCGAGCAGACCCGAGAAATTGGAGAAGTGGAGAGGGAAGGGGAACGGCCGCGGAGAAGCGGAGAAGGCAGGGAGTGCAAAATAATGGTAAAAGGAACGAGGACGATGAGAGAGGGACAGAAGAAGGAAGAGGACGAGTCGGGGAAGGAAATCATGAAGGAACTGAGAGAAATACGCCAAGAAATCCTGGAGGTAATAAAGCGGGAAGGCGAGGAATTCAGACAAGAAATTAAGGAGATAAGGAAGCAACTGGAAAGAATTGAAAGAAGGCAAGAGACAGGAAACAGAGGTAAGGAAGGCGAAGGAAGAATGGAGGCTAGAAACTAGGGAAGACCAGGAGAGTGACGGAGAGGCAGCCGCTGAGGAAAAGCAGAGGGATGAAAGGAAAGAAAGGAAAGAGGCAAGCAACAGAGGTACGGCGGCGGATGAGTGCCCGAAACTTGAAGGGGAAAGGCGCGAAGGAAGCGGATGGGAAAGTAAAGGATGGAGTAAAAGTTGGTGGGAGGAAATGACAAGCGAAGAGGAAGAAGGGAGTATAAAATCGCAAAGATCAAGTGGAAAAGGAGCAAGGCCGGAGCGTTGGCGAGAAAATGAAGATGCAGAAGAGGGGCAAGGGAAAACCTGAGAGCATAGTAAAGAAGGGAACGACGTGGGAAGCGGACAGCGAAGAAGAGCGGTATGGAAAAGGCACTGAGAGAGAGAAGAACAATGTATGGGAGATAGTGAAGAGAAGGGAAGAAAGGGTGAAAGCAGAGAGGGAGAGAAGAGAGCGAGAGAGAAGACTGAAAAAGGTCCAGGAAGAAAACGAGAAATTGGTAAAGAAGAGGAGAACCTTGATATGGAGCGGGTTGGAAGGAACAGGAATAGCAGAAAGGAAGAATTTCATGGCAGCGCTAGTTGAAATGGCACTGAATAGGAAGCCGAAGATTAAGGGCTGCGATGGAAATAAAAGGAGATGGTAATAAGGACCTGATGATTGTGGAAATGGAAGAGGAAGAGGACAAAAAGGAAATTTTCAACAAAAGATGGGAAATGAAAAAGAGATGGGGAGTAATTGTGGACTGAGGAACTGACCAGAGAAGAGAGACAAGTGAGATGGAGGATAGAGGAAAAAGCAAGAAGGGAGAGATTGCTGGGACGTTCGGCGGTGGCTACAAGCAGCCGTTTGTGGATTGATGCAAAAGAAATATATTGGGATGAAGGCAGGAAGGAATGGAGGAGAGTGTGAGAGGGGGCACGGAGTTTGATGGAAGGCAGAGGAAAGGAAGATCCATGGGAACCGAAGTTACAGAGGGAAGGAAACAGAAGAAGAGAAATCTTTTTTCTTATTAGTATGTAAGGTCGCACAAAGGCCAGGTCTGCAGCGGTATCGGAATGTAAAGGGTTGGGCCCGTCCCTACAAAACGCCATGCATCCCGAGAAGGGAGTCATTATCCTAAATAAAAAAAAAAAAATATTAAAAATTTTATTGCAGCTGAAAGGATGGGAGACTGGAAATTACACTTAAATTGCGTTGAACTGATGATTCCATATTTTCATTCAGCAGGACATTTTCCTTATGCAAAATCTTCACAAATTTATTTGCAAGATATGCAAGAATTACAACAAAAAATGGATCCTGAGGAGTATAAACAATTTACAGACGAGATGTATTTTACGGCTAGGCGCACAAATAAATTTTTCGCTGGTATACATTCCGATCAGACTATCGAGCAGACTCTGATGAAGGCGATGAACGTCGAGGGCGGCCCTTTTAGACGTGGAGCCACAGAGAGTGTCGTCTATCAATGGATTAATGGAGTTACTTGCACGAATGATATTATTGAAGGGATGGAGACTTTTTGTAATATATCCTTTAAAAAAAGCCACCAACATGCTGATGCTACAGACTGCAGAATCGCAAGAGATGATGCTGATGTTAAAAAATTGGAAGAATGGTTTCAGTCTCACGACCCTTTCTCGAACATTGAGACAATTATGAGCATTGCAACAGGTGTTATTGGCGATGACAAGATAAACTGCTATAATGCCTTTGAAGAAGGAATTGAATCTATGAAAAAGATAAATGGCAAAAACTTCAGAGATTTAAAATTAAAAACTTCACAGAAAGTTCTGCCTCTCCTTGCTGTAAACAGTAAAGTCAAAATAAACAACGAACACGTTCCAATCGATCCTCTGCTACTGTTTCAGCGTATTAGCGTAATGAAAAAATCTGAAAGCGAGTTGCAAGAGTACATGAAATACGAATTAGCTCCTTATCCGCTATCATTATACGACGATGCAGGGATGCGAAAAACGACAAAATCTACGTTCTACAAGTTTTTCAAGGAATCTTCCAAAAATGTCAACGATACCAACAACTTTGTTTACATAATTGATGGTGGGATGCTTTTGCATCGCGTTAAATGGCAAATTAACGAAAAGTTTGAGTCGATATTAGACAGTTATGTAAGATATATTAATAGATATTACGGCAATAACGTAACAATTGTGTTTGACGGGTATGAAAAAGAGACTATTAAAGCAGCAGAACAAAACCGCCGTTCTTTAAATAATTCATCGGTTGACTATGCTTTCGAAGAAGATATGCAACTCAAAGTCGCACAAGAGAAATTTCTTTCAAATAAGAACAACAAAGCGAGATTTATAGATAAATTAAGGCGAAAATTAACGCAAAATGGCATTTTATCCAAACAAGCAGACGGCGATGCCGACCGATTAATTGTAACTACAGCTGTCGATTCATCGTTTTGCAATGTTGTTATAGCTGGCTGAGGATATTGATGTTCTAGTGCTTTTAACAGCTTTAACACCAAACGAAAAAGAAATATATTTTCTAAAACCATCAAGAGGAAAAATACCACAAAAAGTCTATTCATCTGCCAGTCTCGATAAAATGCCAATGTGTAAACAACATGTGCTTTTTCTACATGCCTTTACAGGCTGCGATACGACATCGGCATTCTACAACAAAGGTAAAAATAAGTTTGCATCTAAGTTTGAAACTCGAAGAGATTTGCAAGATGCTGCTCAAGTATTCAAACAAGAAAATCAACATGTTGAGGACATTTTTAAGGCTGGAGTGAGATGCATTCTTGCTTTGTACGGCGCTCCATCATCCGATCTCGATTTGAACCAATATAGATATCAATGCTTTACTACAGCCATAACGAAAAATATTCGGGTACAATTATTTAATTTACCGTGCACAGCAGATGCAGCTCTAGAACACTTAAAAAAAGTGTATCTTCAAACGCAATTATGGTTAGGTAATAATTTGATACCAAACGAATGGGGATGGAAAATTGGTAATTTTTTAATGCCAAATCCCATGAATCAGCAATCCTGCCCCTGAAAAATTGATAAAAATCATCTTTTGCAAATGCAAATCAGGATGTGGAAGAAATTGCGGATGCAGGAAAACGGGATTATTCTGTTCACCAGCTTGCTCAGGATGCAACGGCGACAACTGCTCTAATTGTTCCCCTACGATTTTGGTTGAAAATGAACTCGAGGAAGAAGTTTAAAATAATATTTAAAATATAAAGATTTAAACATTTAAATTTAAAAATTATGTAAAGAAACAATATAAACTATTTACCTTTCATATTTTGTATATCAGATTTATTCACTTCTGTAATGTTATTTTTTATTCTGTAAAATATTACATTTCGAATTTTATAAATTGTAATCAATAAAAACATAATTAACTATCTGAAAAACTTCTTTTTTATAATTATTTTAAGTTTATAAACAAAAAATGCAAGCTAGTACGTTTAAAAAATGTTTTGTCTTAGAATTTCAATTTTTCGGAATTTTTTTGAATTTCCTATTTAAAGCGTCAATTTTTAACCCATAAACATTGTAGTGTTTTTAATTACCTACATTTAAAAAAAAAAACGTTCAAATCCGAGTAGTTTTAACCGGTTCCGAGATAACGCACTTTTTTGGTCTAATTTGCCTCCACTACAGCGTTTCGTGTCCGATAAGCAATAACTTCATACAGATATCGTGTGAAAACGGTTATGCTTGTAACGCAAAGAGTTCATGCCACCACAGGGAGAGAAAAATCTTACCTCTGTGGTATGAGCGCCTTCCATGCATAAAAAGCATGTAGCGCTGCCTTGCATCAAACGCATGAATTTGTCCGTTTAAGGCAAGGATAATATCCTACTTCACAGGGACAGGCGTTTCGTGTCCGAAAAGCAACAACTTCATACAAATATCGTGTGAACACGGTTATGCTTGTAACGCAAAGAGTTCATGCCACCAGGAGGTGATACTCTTACGTGATTCGAATAAGGTGGGTTACAGAATTACATAACTTAAGAAGTAAAAAAGGAATAAACTTCTGCATCATAGTTAGTAAAATTACCATAATTATTTATTATATTTGTCTAATATTTTTTATAATCACATATTTTATAATAATATTCAAAAATAAAAATACTTATAATTTTGTAGCTAATTATGATGCATAAGTTTATTATTTTCTTATTTTTAAATTATGTGACTCCGTAACCTATCAGCCTTATTCGAATGACTAGGGTAAACTCGGGTATGATGGCCATACGGAAAACATGGCCCATGGCTGTAATTTCTCCAATAATGGCTAAACAGTGCATTTTTGTAGTCATTCTCAAAGATAATCAATATTCATAGTTACTTGTAAATTAGTAATAAAGAAAAGACGTATTTTTGGACATTAATAAATAACAAAGTTATATAAAATTACAAATAACACATTTATTTAATGATCTTATACATATTTTACATATTATAGTAATTAAAAGCAAAACATTTATTGAAATAATTTATTAAAATATTATTGAAATAATTTAATTCTAAATATCGTATCTCATCGATACTAATTCATTATTATTTTTTGAAACTAATAAACAAGGTGGTATTTTAGGTATCATATCAACATTAATTACAATATTCGGATTATTTGAATTAGAACATACGTTATATGCGTGATAGTTATGGTTAAAATTAATCGTATTCAAAACTTTAGCTTGAAAATAAACATTTGTACAATAAAATATATTTTTTATTACTCCAAATTGAGGATAATCTTCTGCCACTTTTATTACAAATACTGTTCCTGTTGAATATTTTTTGCCAAGTATTTCAACGTATTTAAACTTCACTACAGATATATTTTCACATAAATTAGGAACAAGTCGTGCTAAGTCAGCAACACGGAGGCGATAAAACGCCCGCCCTTCCAAGAACGGCGGGCAGTCTAAGGACCGAGCGCGTACGCGAGTCGACGTATCGTTAAACATATTGTAACCCGCAAGTCAGGGTAGTGAGAGTCAACGAGTGTGATAATAAAGTGTCTGTTTATTCAACTCGTCTATAAATCCAAATAAGTGTCCTCTCTTCCTCCTATCCGGCGGATCTCAAGAACCCTGTGCCGGTCTCGATCCCCGATCCAAGGCGCGGCACAACAGAACTGTGCGCATTAGGATCAACCACTAGTCCAAATATTACATCTCCTTGAATTGTTGAGGAAGATTCATTAATAATACACAATTGTAATTGATGTCTAATCGCTATAGTTATTGGTAAATTAACATTAGATAAAGTTCCTGCTGCAATTTCTTTTAATTTTCTCTATTTTTTCTCTCATATTTCAGAGAAGAGTAATGCATTGCAGGGACCATTTAATAGCATTATTCTAGTATAATGTAACAATAAATGCATTTTAGGCTTCAATTTGCCAAAAAGCTGCAAATATTGTATATTATGTTTTTTTACAAGTAAATAAAAAATTATTTATTTGACCTCTATCTAATGTTGGAGATGTCACAATACCAATTATTTTTCTTAAAGACAGATAAATCTTCCAATAAGAATTATCAGCAGGAATAATATCACCAATCATTAAGGCTAAATATCTCGATAAGCATAAAAGTTCCGATGAAGACTGCTTAATTTTTAGTTTTTGTTCACCTTTCTTTCCTTGAGAAAAATACAAAGGTCTTGGCTTATTTGATTTTTCTAATTTACTATATTCAAAAGTTTCTATACGATTATTTATAATACTTAAACTTAATATTTTAGCTGTAATTAATGCTTGTAATACTTTGCCGATTGTATAAGCTGCAACTCCTTCAAATAAGTCGTGCATCACGTCTACAGTAATATTTTCACAAATATGAAAATTATTAATTTTATTAAAAATACATTCTTCTTTTATACCAGTACTTGAGTAATTATTTTGTAATACATCTAGTGTATACGATTGTACTGTTCTCACAAGGGCTTCATTTTCTTCAATCATATTTTGACATTCTTCATATGTAGCTGAACAAATTCTGCAATAATACTTGGCAGTAAAACTTTCTGAAAATCCACAAATTGTATTCAGTCCTAAATTATCACCTAATATTTGTACACATTGAAAGTGAACTACTTGATTTGACCCTTTAAGTTTTATTATTATACCATTTGTTGACAGAGTATTGAAATCTTCAATAGTTTTTCTAAAAATGCTTTTCATTTCCAAATTTTTTTAAGTGTTTTGAATGGAAAATTGTAGAAACATAAACATTGTTTAATTTTGCAGTTAGATGAGGAGGCAAGCAGGCAATAGAAACATATACAGCCCCTAATTTTTCCTCTCCTGCATGACTTCCTAGAGGATTTCGTGTTTCAAGTTCATCGTAATATACATCAACAGGCAAAATTATTTTATTACGATCGGCATATTTCTTCTTCCATAAATCTCCTTGAAGAACGTTTGATAAATAAAATTTATCTTCACTTAAATAATTTATGTAATTTAATATTTGTTCAAATATATTTGGCCTTGATAGTGCTGTTTGCAACGTTTCTTTTAATGGAATATATGCTCCGTATATGGGTTTCATCTCACATGTATAGTTTGATCTTTATTAACATATGTAGGTTCTTTTCCAATTTCAAATAATTGGGGAAGGTATGTATCCACTTTCTTTCTTCATAAATCTTTGATTCTTGAATGCTCTGTTTTATACTTGCTAAATATATGTTTACTATTTGCTAAAATAAATTGAGCTTTCGCGTATGACACTTCATTTGTGATCGGTTTCAAATAAATTTCCATTTCATTTTCAATATACGGAACAAATACTTTCGAAAGAAAATCATTAAATGTATTTATAATAAAATCTACAGCTTTCCGTGAAAGAAGCGGATTATTATATAATGAAAGTGTGAAATTTAATATTTCTTTATTTAATGATTCTCTACTTCTAATATCCACATTTTGTGAAGTTCTTGAAAAATCCATCTTAATTATAAGAGAAATACAGCATACACGTTTTTATATCTAATGAATTTTTAAACTTTAAACTTAAGAAATAACACAGTATACGAGAAATGAATCAATTATAAATAACACAGTGCTTTTTTACAAACCACAAAGGATTTGTACATTATAAACAATTATTTAGCTTATTATTAATTGCAACTGCACCATACAAGTGCGGAACATCAAATTTATAAACTTGATGTTCTAAAAATTGCCACACATGGTTGCATACGTGAGGAAAACTTTTGTGTGAAACTTTTATACATTGGAAACATAAATCGACAGCTAATATAGTCGTTGATACTTGATATGTATGAGTACCAAGTATAACATAGGCAGACGTTATCGTATCCAAATTTTGGCCATTTATTACAACATAAGGTTGCAGTATCAATTTCTTTTCAACATGTAATTCTTGTAATTCGGAATATGCATTTTGTAACAAATCATTAATATTACCTGTTTTCCTGTTACAAATATTATATTAATAAGCTTAGAATTAATGATTTTTTTTATTAGATATGTTTATAATAAAATA
>JASTWP010000844.1:0-106351 GCA_030770255.1 Temnothorax ravouxi
TGTCCTGTCCAGCAAGTTGCTAGGAACTTTTGCTAAATTGGCTTATCTACTTTAAAGCTGCATCTTGATTCAGAACGAACTTGATAAAAAAAACTGTTTAATGGAAGAGTTTCGCAGGAAGTAGAAATTTCGTGAATCAGAAAGCAAGCGAGACTCGTGAAGACTTGTCAATTACCGTTAATTACAGAAAATTGAGATTATGCATATATAAAGAGAGTTGAAACTTCATATATATACAGAAAATATAATGTCAATTTATATCATAATTAGATACTATCAAACAGTTTTAATATCCATCGAGAACTCATTTTAAATGAATCTGAATAATATAGAAAATTGCAAAATAATTTTTGAATATTTTAAGCTTAATTCTGCTGAAATGTTTTAATTGATCATATGATATTCATCATCTAATTGATAAGCACACTGCACCTTGCTTTGAAACTGGCATTACGCCTTGTATATCTCAATAATCGATTAATAGTTCGACATACGCTCGAAATGCTGATGTGATGTCTATCGTCGTTCATGTCAATGTCACAATTCTGAGAGCGGTGCTGCGTATACATTATATGGATGCATACACGGCATGGCAAATTCGGGTCATCGATTTAGGAAGAAATTTCGAGTTTTATTTGTTACGCTAATTCTTTAAAATCGCAATAATTATAATATCTTTGAATTCTTCTCTCTCTCTCTCTCTCTCTCTCTCTCTCTCGACTGGGTTTTCACGCATGCACATACAACATTTATATTCGTGATCTTTGTTACCATAGATCGCGAATAAAAGCATAAGAATAAGTAGAAGGTCTTAAGCGTTTTATGCATCATAAGTACACGTGAATCGTATCCGAGTTCAGATTCTTCTTCTTTATCGATACGATATCCGAGCCAATTTTATGCCTCACTTACTTTTATTATTTACAGTAGACGTATACATATACTGTAAACGCACGACTTTTTCTTTTATCAATAACCTTTGATCCTGTACATCACCTGTATAACGGTATTTCGTTCTTCCTTTATTTTCCATATTCAATATAGCTACTATAGCATTGCGTGAAGTAGATCACTGGAATAATATTGTTATGCTAGCTACATGCGACGAGAAGAATAAAAACAATTTGTGCAAACTCAGCAACAAAACATTATATTATTACTTTCAGTTTTAGTGAATCGTTTCATAATTTTTTTTTTAAGTTAATGTTGTCTTGTAGTTCAATTAGTGGTAAAAATATTTAAATATCTATATCTTTACGAAATACACGAGATATATTTAACAAATATATTTTCTTTCATACTTAAATACTAAAATTTTTTAATAAACACAATAATAATTATTACAACAGAATATATAAATTCCTTCAAATCACCTATATGAAACATTCTGTTTATTTTGTAAAAAAAAATTTCTCACAAAGTATCTATGATAATCTGAGTACCATCATGTTTTTAATTCATTCAGCGGTTTTTTAAACTTATTAGTGAATTTTAATATGAAATTAAAATTTTATTTAATAAATTTAAGCTTTAACATATAATATTGAACTAATTAACTCATTAAATAATCATGATATTTTATATTAAAAATTAAATGCAATCGCTAGTGGCGGTTTAATTAAAGCCAGAAAAAGTGTTCAAACTCCCAATTGAAGTAAAAACATTTTTAACTCAGAAAAAGTATACAGTTCGTAATATACCGGCAATAGCCGGTCATGTGATAGTTCTTTTTTAATCTTCGCCAATTTGCGGAAGGCTTAAAAGCTCTGGAATGCTTAATGCTCTCACAGATCAATAAATATACGTATCTAGAAATAACTCCGCTTCACTGATACAGAAAAGAGTTCGGAAAACCGAAAATCCGATTTACTGGTAACACGTGATACTTCCGACCGTGATGGTGATAATATTGTTCGGCACGCGATCCGCCATGCATGACCTCGAACTTACACGTGTCTATAACGAAAACTAAAAATCTCAGAACTTATCACAAAGCAATCTCTTTTGCTCTCTTACTCTCGCCTTTGTCATAAAGCCCTAAATATGTAAAAGAGAAAATCCCAGACGGAGATATATAATTGGATTAAGTTTTTATTTCCAAGGTTCGCAAGGACTACTTATCCAAACTAATCAAGGTTCCTTTTTCTTAGTACAGTATTCAAAATATTTTTATAAAAGTGATCGTATGCACAAAACTTTAAGCTCTATGCATACCTATAATATTTTCGTCAGTGATTAATAAAAATAATTTCCTTGTCTTATAAGTTAATTGTTTTGAAAAAAAAATCGTTTATTATGTTAATTACAAATTGCACGTATATGTATACATGAGACATTCTTATTAATATAATAAAAAATATATTAACATGTTTTTGATAGCGGCGATATATATTATGCATTATTATCAATGCATCAATTAACAATAAGGCATTATATATATATATATATATATATATATATATATATGATCGCATTATACGTGTGACTAAAATTAGTTGGCACAGTGTACAAAACAGTCCATGATTTGCAACAAAAATAATTAATATCCTCTCATCAAATATTATTGAACACGCAAAGCAACAGCATAGCGATGTTTAAAGGTCAAATAAGTATTAAAGAAACTTCATACTGAATCTGGTATTCCAGTTATCTTCGCAAAAATAAGCGTTTAATTATTAATTAAACTTATTAATAAAATTATTGTAACACATTTTTTCTGATAGAGACATCTACAAAAAAGGTCTCGCAGAGAGATCTGTAGAGAGATCGTTGCAATGGACGAACGGCGAAAATTCGATGAAATCACACGGCACAGGAGATACGGGTTAATGAAAACCAATGCCACGACAAACGCGCCTTCCTCGTTAATGTAATCGGTTCGGCGTGGCCACCGGGGGGGGGGGTTGACGAGAGTTTGTCTGACACGCAGAGGCAGGGCTCCGATGTTCTTCCGGCGAATATGGCGAATGTCGCGATGCGTGCAAAAAGATTCGCGTTTCTACGCACTGCCGCCGTGAATCGCCAACATCGTGGAGGGACGCGGCGCCGATTAGCGTTGCGCCCTACGCGTCGCGACGCCTGGCGTCGAGCGCGCCAGTAGACGGCGAGCCGTGTTACACGACGGACGTCGGGCGCAACGTCGAGTTTTACTACTTCTCACGGCCTAACAGCCGACTCCGAACGGGCCTCGCTCGCTGCCTAATGACCCCCGGGTGAAACGAAGAACGACGATATCACGGGCGGCGGGAATACCGTTGTACATTAAGATTGTCTTTCCCCAACGTCGCCTCGAGCGAGGGAAACGAAGAAATGCGAAAATTTATCGCGGAAAGTATAAAGACCAGGGAGAATTGGGGACCGGTATAATCTGGGTGAGAGAGCCGCATGCGTCAACGCTAAAGATACGGGAGAAGAAAGACCTTATCTGTAATCTTCGCCTTCCCTTCGTCCCAAATAAATATACAGATCAGCTTCGCGCATTTATAGCGTCGAAGCTCTAAGTTCCAAGCTTTAAGCTCGTTAGAGCTTTATCGATATAACTTATTTAAATAACGCAGAAATGTTGAATAATATCCTGACAGTATACATGTATATATCGAAGAGGATTATCTGAAAATAACAAACTGTCAGTACATGACTCGAGTGTGGGCAGGTGACGGCACTTGAATTCTTAAAGAGCGCTTCGGGAACAATTTGCTGGATCGCGACGCCGCGCGCCGCGCCGCGCCGTGCCGCTAGTAAAGGAACAAATGGGAGACGCGTTCTCGATTTCTCTCGCCTGGGGAAGATCGATACGATCGTAAACGGTGTTTTAGCGTTTATGGTCCGTCTTTAATATACTACGGTGATCTGCTGAGTTGACGGTCCGTAGTAGGTGATAACGTCGATGTTCACGTCGTAGGCAGTGTGTTCGTAAGTACAACAACTCGCGCGTAAATAAATACTGCGCGTTATTATCGGACAGCCGACAGGCAATTAGAATTGATTCGCTCGCTATATCATGGCACATATTTTCTCATTAATTCGCCATTTTTGCTCGATCACGTTTCCGGTTTACGGACGAGAAAATAGGTTTTATTCAAATGGAATGGCCATTAAGCATTCACATATGTGATAGTCGAACACGCTTTCCACGCGGGCGATGTATTTGTTATAATTAATTTTTCTGAAGCGACCTGTAATTGTAGAACAGTAAAAGAGCAAAGCAGTAATCGATCGAGTTGAGATGTCTTGCGATCAGCATTAAACAACATACTATCGACATTTTTTATGCACTCGAAACTGTGTTTTGAATTTTAAATGCATCTCGGTAATAATCTCTGATTTATTTAAAATCAAGAACAGCGGCGCATTTCTATTAAATATTATAATTAGGAAACAAACAAATAGAGCTTTAATACGCAAGTCAGAAAAAATTTTATCGCCGTTTCTTTTTATCTAATTTCTTATGTAAAGATATGATTTACAATACTCAAATCTGTGAATCTCAAAGAATTCACGACCCTTATATTCTTGCTAATTTACATCATTGATTTTTTTTTAAAGAAACAGACATCAATGTGATTGTCTAATCATTATTTAATTAATATAAAGATAGATTTAGTGGAACCAAATTAAAAATAACCGAACTCATCTGACCTATTCGTGATATTTCAAAAAGAGGGTACTTAGGGAAAAGATATTCGGGTTTAATATTTCCGTCACTATAAGGGATAGCCAGTCGATCAGCTGCAATAATGGATGCATAATGTTCGGTAATTTACGATCGTCGTTGGAGCAAATGCACTTTGAAGCTTGACTGGACGATATACGCGCTTTGTGTCTCGTTTGTGCAATCTGATGCCGTTATTTACCGAATCGAATACGCAGTCAAAGTTAGTTTCACGTTGTGTGTACCTGACGTTCGTTTCTCGATGAAATCCCAAGGCGGAGTTTATCTAATTCCAGCCTAATTTAACTCATTCTATGAACTTCCTCAATTTCGTATGCCATGACGTTGTCGCAAATCCAAATGCGTCTCGTTTTCGAATTGGTCGAATTTCTCCCAATTTTACCTCGAGTTTAAAAATTAAAATTAGGAAAAGGCCTTGTAAAAGGGGGGGAGGAAGCTGTGTGCGTAAGTGTGTTTTCGGAATGTGATAACTGTAGGAAATATTTTGCATTATTAATAACATCTATTCCGATCAATGACATTCAAGCATATCCGATTCTTGGCACTGTTCAGCTATATAAATTCGCCGCTCGGCAGTTTCTATAATTACGCGATAACATAGAGATCATAAAATCGATCCCGGATCAACGATGCGAGCTATTGCACCATATAGTTTACATTGCGAAACATCGTAATCTGACTAGGTCGTGCAGGTGTAAACAAAGCTTTCAAGCTTTAAAGTACTCCGCGATAAAGCGTTTACTGCTTTTTTTTTTTAGATATAGGAGAAATTGGAAAATGCACTCTCGCGTGGAGTTTAGGAGCTACCTAAAAAATTGAAAAAATTTCGAATGGAGTACTTGTATGTGTGTGTGTATGTGTGCGTGTGCGGTACGGGAATGCATAAAATATATACTATACAGGGAAAGAACTCAGGAACTCAGAACAAACAATATTTTGTCGCACTTTTTTTTTAAACGTACGTTCCGTAAGACATTCGAAAACAATTCCACTTCGTGTTACAAACATTTTAATGAACTTTAAACGAAACTTTCTTTAATTGGATTTTAAGTGAGTTTCACTTAAGTAAAACAGAAGTCACTCTTCCAACTTGAATTGAAGGTGATCTGTTATATTAGTACAAATTAAAAATCTCCACAAATCCTCACATTTATAATTAAAAAAAAAAATTTGTTTAATAATAATCCGTCGGATTGTATCGATCGCGTTAATTAAAATTGTGTTTGACTATACACATGTTCATGAAAAAATTTTTTCTCATTTATAATATGGCTTAATTAGCTTTATTAAAATATAGCGTAGCTGTGCCGAAATTTTGTCGCTGGGTAACCATAAATTCTAATAAAAATGGATTGTAGCTGACGCAGGAAAAAAATTATGAGGCAATCGTGGCTTCGTTCGGGAAGGATGATCCGTTTATCTTAAAGTTGATAGTCCACGCAAAGTATAATACAATCAAACGAAGCAGATTACACGACCAAAATTACATTCTGCGTGTATATGGGGCATACTATATGACGCATCGACAAATAAGCGATAGTATCGTACCCTTTGTTTTCCAAGTCCGATTTATTGTTCTTTTCTACGTCGCGACGACCAAATGTCAACCATGGAAACGCCTTTGTGCTGTACAAAGAAATAGCAAACCTTTGCTGCAAAACTTTCGTTTCTTACTCCCTTCTCAAAGTTATTTCAAGAACGGAAAGGATTATCAAACAATGGACACTTCAATGGAAACTTCAATAGACACTTCTTGCATTTCCATTTGTTATAGAAACCGCTAAAAGGAAAACAAATCTTATGCCCGCGATTAAGCGGCACTTGTCAGGGCAGGTAGGTGGAACAGCAATTAACCGAGATCGATAGGCTCGGGTATCCTTCGCTATGTTAGGATTAGGTATTTAACATCTTGATTGCAACATAACATTGCCTCTGTCGTCAGTACTTCGTCGTCAAAGCCATTACGGTGTTCCACTTTTATACCGTCTTCATTTTATTATTTCCATCAACGCATTATGTGCCTTACTATCTATAGTAGTTTACACAATGTATAGTAGTTTAGACAATGTAAATAATGATGTGGATATGAGTTGTATGCTCTGCGCAAGTTTACTTCGCCGCAGTTACTTTATATTGCAGGGAACGCCGCGATTGCTATTATGTTATTACGAGAAAATATCGATCGAATTTCTGTTACGCACTGCGTCCGGTTTTATATCACATAAGTTCTATCCTTACATAAAGCGAACAATATAACGAACGTTTTGCTAATGTTACCTTCCAAACTGACGCTATTACATGAATAATGAGACTGATGAGTAATCACTATTTTTATGATCCGTATATAATTGTCCCATAAGCCGCATCGGATCGAGAATCGTTACGCAAGTGCATGTAAATATATGTACGCTTGATGTGAGAATTTTTCCCTTTCATGTTTAACACGCTCAAATTGAAAGTAAAATAATCTAACGCTCTGTATTATTTTTACTGCGCGGTGAAAAAGAAGGTATAAATATTAACGTTATAGAAATTTACGCAATCGTAATTGAAAAGTTAACGAGGCAATGTTAAATTCTTAATACGCTATTAAACGACAAATTTCACGCTGAGTTTCACGCACGTTGACTTCAACGCACGTTAACTTTGCGGAATATTGAAATCAGTGTATCGAATATTTAGGATAATATTTAAAGTTGTCCTCATTTTACGCGCGGGAAAACGCTATTTCCGCGCAAATTCGATCTATAACCAAGACAGAAATACACTTGTGCGACTTAATCTTTTAAGCTTGATCAACGTGGCGAATTCGACAATGCACTTGGGGTAACCTCGGTCCGTTTTCCTTCGTTATTGCGATCGTAAATCATCGTTCACGGCAACCATCTCGTAATACGCTCGTGACATTGGTAAACATCTTGGAAACTTGAAAAAATACTTAGATTGTATATCGGGTCGTACATCGACAAATTATCTAGGTCATTATACATTGTCGTAACACATATATTCATGATGTTTATCTTACAATTAGCTCTTATACGACAACATTTCATTACACAGTTAACGTCGAAGCGATTTAATCGAGCATATGGCATGTCATGAGTGAAATAACAAATAAAGCTTGCTCACAAAAAATAAGCTTTTAGAAACCTTATAACTCGCGTAAGCTCTGTTTATGCAAATAAAATTTCGTAAATATATTTTTTCTCAACATTTTTTTTCCAAAATAGTCTCCACTTAATACAAACCCTAATCAATCAAAGTAATTAAGTTTTTACTGCTTTTCGGTATCGAGAATTGAGAGTTTTGTCTTTTTCGAAAGTACAATATACGCATGTTCGTGAAGCACGTTCTCGAATAAATGCTATGTACGTTATTTTTATTGCTACCATTTCGGAGTCCAATTGCATAGTCAATGATGTAAAGCGCACGGAGCAGTTCCACGGCGAACGCGAATGAGCAATAAAACTTTCTCCCGATATTTCGAGAGTAGATACTTTTTAATGAAGGCCAGGAGACATTTCTGATGTCTTCCAACCAAAGATTTAAGTAGCGTCGCGCTCTTTGAAATAACTGCGAAAAATTGATCGCAAATTAAATTACATCTCTGAAATTTAAAAGAAATCGCACGAATTGCTTCGTACAGCTTTCTATTTTTCGAATTTGACAGTTCTCTATTTGACGACGACGACGTTTATTCCGAAACAGAGATTAATATTCTCTCTTCCCATGACTTCCTTACCAAAACATTATTATCTTCTTTCGATTCATCATTTTATCAACTTAGCCACAAACACCAACACGAATATGATCAATTCACATGGTTGTTTTCAGAAGTTTTTGTTCGCCGCGCGTAAGCTTCAATCATATTGAGTGGTAGCCGCGTGTCTCCGCGCACGAGAACTACCCATAATCACGTAAAAATACTTCCGTGCTCCCGTCGCACCCTGGTGTGTATATAGATAACAATGGAAAAGTGGTTTAAGTAAGTTCGAAACTCTCGAACGCCGGCCCAGCCGTAACATTATTCGTGGTAACACGAGATCTGCGCGAGACTAACGATATTCGCATGCTCGTCGAAACTCGACAACTGTCGCTAATGAATAAACTTGTAATTAAGGTCGGTACATCCCCGCGGAATGGATAGCGTGAAATTAAAGAGTTCGTATACTGCCCTAACAAGCCCTTTCCTGCGGACACCCTTCGGCGTTCTTTTCATTTATTACGATTTCGAACGAATGGCTTATATAACTGTCTCAGTCGATTGCTTCTCCGATATCGCCAGATCGTTCTAACTTCTAACTTCTTCGAGTATAATATCGAGTACACTTTCTGTTCCGTATTTATTTCTGATACAGTCCTGTTTCTAAAAACACGGTGACACATGATGAACGGTGACATCGAATCATTCATTACAGCGAATAAAATTAATGCTGTTTTTTTTTCAGTATTATTTGCAAATTATATGTTTCATTCTCTACTGAAATGCGCTCTAAAAGAGACAAATAATGCTAAAAACAGTTCGAGAAACCCGATCGGCAAAGACTTTTTGCTGTGTGGCAAAAGATATAACATTTCAATCTTATCTCTGTTGGGTTCCGCGATATTGCATAATTTTAATTAAGCAAACTTCGTGTTTAATGTAACCTGATAATTTTCTGACTCTGACATAACAACTCTGACCAACGTGATCGTGCGGTGTATATCTTACAATTAATAAAAAGTACGTCTTTTGCACGAATCTTCTCTTTATTTTTTCGCAAATTCACAACTAAATGTTATAAACATAATAAGATTCGCAAAATGATGAACACAATTGAAATAATCCGATTGCTAAAGCTATATAGGTGTATATATATCAGGTATTAAGTACGACACACCGCTATATCCGGATCAGAAGGACTTTCTAAGGTAAAGGGATATGCAAAAGGAATTTCACACCTGCTGAAATTCATCGTAGCGTATCTTACCATAGGCGCCAAATTATTCCACATGATTTTCACATACTTCAGCATTATGCAGACCGTGCAAATTTTCCTTTCGACTTCTCACAGATACCGATATAAATCATATAAAGAGAAAGAGAATTTATATGAAATGTACGGATAGAAAAAAAAGTGGGAGTTGCGCATTGCCTACAGAAAAAAAAGAGTAAGATAAAAGTGAAAAATATTTCTAGTTTCCTATTGAAATATAACATCCATCAAAATGAATGAGCAGAGTAAATGGATAGAAATGAGTTACAAATTACACGATGAAAAATAGTTTCTCATTATGTATAATTTTCCGTCATTTATATTTCATATTCATTTATACTGCAATCTGTACCATTCACTTTATGTGCTGTGTAATTTCTATACACTACTTATGCAAATTGGACCGAGTTAAAATTAATCCCACTCTTGAAATAGTCCGAATAATTTCACGTTGAATGTTGAATGTTGGAGCCAGTTTTCTAACATATTTTCCACGAACGCTATATACATTTAGCTTCAAAGCGGTTAAAATGTCAAACAATGCGTTTATATTTTTTTCTCAAATTCCGCAAGTTATCTGGTTCATATTATATATTTTTCTCAAGTGGTCTTTAAATCACCTTTTATACATGTATTAATTAAAATATACTCGTTTAAAATATCTTTTATCTAAATATTATTTTATTTTCTCTCATCAACTATTTATCTCTGTATATATATAAATAAAATCTATAAATAAAAATATTTTACTATTTTTATGTATGTTTGCGCACACAATTTCTACCATATATGACATTAATTGGATATATCATTTTAGCATTATTGTAATATCATTCAAACTACATAATATCATAATCATTATTGCGCTTTTGATTTCCCATGGCTAACTATAGCCACGACATATTGCTATCGTTATCCTACGTTATTATCGATCCTATTAACACACAGCATGTCTTCAATTGCTATCAATATACACAGATTACGGTGATAAGTCACAAGGGATAGTCAGTTAAATTTAGAAACCTTATCTAAGTAACAACATGCAGTTCAATTCGCTGAAAACTCTTCACCGTGTATAGTTCATGGTTATATTATCATCAGCATGCAGACATTTTCGAACACTGATGTTAAATGGATTTTCTCGACCTGAACACGAAATTCAATATCAACGTCAGGTATCACATGAAGATATTTAATTAATGTGGAATAGTAGTGGCATAATTCATTAGAGGTGCTTTCGATTTCAAAAGGCTATTATATTTAATCTAATAATTAATTAAATGTCTTTTATCGTTTTTACGGCAATAACTATAGTCGTAATTACACAGCTTTCTTAAATTATCGTGAAATGGATGTGATGTAACCTGTACTAAGTACATTAAATTATATAGTATGATATTCTGAAAATTTACTGAATTACAAATAAAATTTATTTCTTACAATTATGTAAATTAAATAGATATTAAAACTATAATGTAGAAAAAGAGAAAAAAAAATTAGAAAAAAAATTATATCGGATATTTCTCCGGATATTTCTCTACGAAAAAGTTCAATGTAATGTAACATCATGATCTAACTCCACATTTGTAGGAAATAATATTATAAATTGAATTTGCAAACGAGCAATTTACGTACAATTATATACATGTACACTATGTTAAATTTGTGTCAAATTAATATACCGAATTTGAGTTATTTTTAACCATCCTATAGATCGCCACTGCTCCTACTCAATATGTCGTTAATTGAACTAAACAAATGGAAATTAAAATGGAATTAAAATAATACTGATTTGTGTTAAAATAATAAATTTCGACACACGTGGTAGTTAAAAATAAATAAATTGTTATTTAATTCAAGGTATTGGATTAAATTTCAACGATCCTTTCAATACTTAACAGTGTAATCAATCGTTTGGAAAAATTCAAGATTTCAGTAGAATAACCTCATCTAAAAGCATATTACATGGTGGATGGTATAAATATTAGACTTCTTCCATCACTTAATTTCTGTACGAAGAGAATTATTGGGGGCAAAGAATTGCGGAGGAGTCTCATTACCCACTGTTCGAACAAGAAAAGGAAGTTGAAAAGAAAGTTCCCGTTAACCATCACTAAAAAAGTCGAGAAATTTCTTCGTTCAACTATCTTAAACTGAATTTCGAGTATTATCGACTCATTTTATAGTTTTTTACGGCGTGCGTTCTATACTAACTATTTATAGTTTTCAACTTTTATTAAATATTAGAATTAACTTACCTTGAAAATAAGCGTTAATAAAAATTATGTAAATGAAGAAGTACAGAATTAAGTATAATTTCTCATATGTACATGAAATAATCGTGTGGCAAAAAAAATGACGCAAAATAATCAGAAAATATCGTAGTCAATTGTTGAGATTTATTAAAACAGTAATAACTTTATTTTTAACAAAAGTTTAATTTGTTTTTTATTAACTTTCTCACTCTTTTTATTAGTTTAGGTGCTATAAAAGTGATTTGCTGAGAAAAAATATATCATATTTGCTCAATTACAATTTTCGCTAAAAATAACGAGATGGAAATTTTTACGAGCAATAGGTGAAAGTAAAGAGTTACTACGTTTAAATAAAATTAATTAGACTTGTTGTCGAACAAATGTTGATTGACGAAGTACATTTCCAGAGATTTTAATTTCTTCTTCCAATGTTTCGAAATATTTATTTATTACCCCTAATTAAAATATTTCATGAATTCACACAATATCTGGATAAAAGAAAAAGCAACATAAATCCTTAGAAAATATATCTTCCATTCACTATCAATTCAATCCAATATTCTCTTTCTAATAATTGTTTTCTAAATTTATGTGCGTAACAGAATTTTAACAGAATGCGCGTGCACAACGATCAGTCTTAACGGGACCTTGACACGTGCCCTTTCATCGACTCGAGTGTCCAAGATATTCCTATTTCCTGCCACGTGAAGATCGCCGATATTCTCCCAGATCTAAAGCGTTCCATGAAGGAAATTCAAAACGAACGGAATGAGTCAGTGCGTAACCATCATACTCCGTGAAAGCAGCGAAATGCAATTTTGACAAAAATGCGGTATCACTCAGTCTGAGCGGAACACAAACGGAAAAACTTCGGGTCAAAGCCGGCAGCGCGTGTGAGTGGTGCATGTGAACGAAATCAAGAGAGTTGTGTGCGTGATCGTGTATTGCTTGTTGGGCCTCTGCTGTGGCCGCGCTAAAACGAGAAAGGACGAAGAGATGGCGGAAAACAGCAGCCATGTCGCACCGGAAGCCACCGTGATTCAGTCCGACGATGAAGAGCAACAAAAAGAGCTATATCCCAACACGGTAAGTGTTGTTAATTAATTCCAAGAGAATACGGATAAAATAATGAGGAAATTGCAAATGACGACTGTTCTCACTTAGAAATGCGACATCAATAACAGTATCGTTGAATTCATTATAAAGGAGAAAACAGTTAAAAATATAAAATGGGAATTTGAGATGCCAAGATGAGAAATAAAAGTCCAATTAAAAGTAGTAATTTAATAATTGACGAAATATAGCTTAGAAAATTAAAGGTTTAATAAGGAACATATAGTGACTATTTTGTATTTTCTGCTTTCTTTTCTGTTGACCTTTTGTGATTTCCATCGTTAAAATCCAAAAGTGATATAAATTCCTAGCTCTTAAATATATTTATAAGGTATGACGAGAAAGCAATAAAAATTTTTTACGTGGTGTTACTAAGTTTGTAATTTTTCAGAAAAAAATGCAGTTTTAATCAAAAATACTTTCTACAGAACATGTATACTATATGTAACAATATAAGTAATTAAATAAAACTTATTACATTACAATTGTTATAACTTGACGTGAGTGCAAAATTATAGAAGTCGGCACGAATTCAGTTAATTTTCTTGTCATTCTGTACATACTTGTGTATTTCTTAACGTTCTGTATACTCAGAAAATTAAATGGGAAGTAAGTTTACCGGTGTGCCCTCGGATTTTCTTATACAGGTGGAACGTAGGAACACTGCGGTGGAGAATTGCGACGCAACAACCGAGAGAACGACGAATGAGAAAGAAGAAGAGGATGATCATCGGGTGGAGGCGAAATCAAATCGAGAGCAAGAATTACAAATACCGACGCAAATACAGCAGACTGACACGCGAATTGACAGGTGAGCACGCAATTATTCAGCAAATCAACAATGACAAGCCATATCGATAAGCACAAGCCGAAAAGGTCTCGGTGCTCCTTAATTTAAGCGCACTATTGACGATCAGACGATACATTGTCACCTAAAGTTAATACGTTTGGATTTTTTATTTTTTGAACGTTAAAACAACAACAAAAATTTCCCAGATTTAATAACCTAATGACGGTGATCTATTTAATGATAGCATAGTATTATATGTTTGTGCGGGGATGCAATATTAAAACGTCACGGCAAATAGCGGACTAAAGAAAGTTTTTAAGAAAAGATGCGAACTTCTTTCACAAACTTCAACGATAAATTTCCATGGCACGACGAAACTTTGGAAAATTACAGCAGTCAATCCTCTCAAGATACGGCGTATTATACGATCGCACAAATATACGGCTGATACATCTCGGCAATATGTCAATATGACTAATTAGATAGGATCAAGTTACGCGCAAATTCAGGCCACATTAAGTCTATAATTCATACCTAATTAAGTGCAACGAAAACATCAATTATTCTAATTATAATTTTGTTAAATATTTATCGTATAAGTAAATATCGCGTAATAATATACACAATATATAACTGCACGAAAATGTAATTAACGTTGATTTAAGTCACATGTATAAAATTAAATTATAAAACGTTAATAAACATCTAAATCTTAAAATATTACTTATTGATAAAGTATGAGACTAAAATTCAATATCTATTAAAAAGATAAAACTAGTTCAAATAAAAATAGAATTTCTACCACGTAAAGTAATAATGTCAAGTATCGATTTTGTATCTAATAATTATCTTGGGAAATTCGAGAGGTTCGGAGATGGCATTGCAACGAGTTAGGTCCACTGGGCCTGAAAATCCTTAATACATTCACGTATCTACGTACCTGTATGTTATCAGATTAATTAATTCCCATCGCTCAATGGTCTTAGTCGCGAAATTTGTAACTACGAAGCAGAGCACTACGTGATTTGACGACGAAAATAGATGGATGGGCTCTCACATATGGCAATGTCGCACCTCTGTCATAGGAATAACACATTAACAAATTAAAAAAGCCTCTTCATTCAATATTTACATAAAACAAATAAAAAAATCAATCGATAGATAAACTGTCGCTTTAAAACTTTTCTCATTTTTTAAAACTCCATCTTCAAGAGCTTTGTTGTACAATATTTGTTATTCGATATCAATTTCGTACGCTTCTTTATAAAATACGTAGAAATTATTGAATATTAGATAAGAGCGCAAACGAAACAGGACGCAGATATGAGGAATATGGAACAACGTTTTCATTCAGTCAGTTGCAAATTGAATATATTTAATGGCAACAAGTATTGAATACGAACATCCAGATTAACACACACTCTCATATCCCGCATATCCGCGAATATACAGTCGTGTTGAATCTTAATTCAAGAAGATAATCATCTCGTTTAACTCTCTAAAACCCCAATATCGAACAAAATGAAAGTAAGGAATAATTATTTTAATACAGGTGACATAATTAATTTATATAATAGAGTAAAACATAATTTAGAAAATGCGTGTTCAATGTTATTATAAAATCGTTATATATATATAAAAAATTGTTACAATATTCGTAAAAACCAAATCCATCTTTCAAAACGATATTGAATTGATATAGATCGTGTTTTACGTTTATTTTTTAATTTAAAAATGCTAATTTAAGACAGATCCAAATAAATCAAGACAGATCCAATTTAATACACAATATTTTCCGCAATTAAAAAAGACTAATTCCATAAATTACAAATATTCTAAAGGTTGACTATGAAGAAGGGAAAACAATATAAATCGTGTTATTGCAACTATGCAATTTCAGAGAGAAACAATAAATAAAAAAATTATTATGCAGATTAAGAATCCGTACGTAAATAGAAATTCGCGTGTATCAATAATTATACGCTAGCATTTTCTCCAATGGAATTACTTTTCCAACGGAATGGATTAAATTAATGTTTAACTTGCAGCCTTTAGAGAATTTATTAATGCATTTTCACCGAAATACAGAAACTGTAAACTGTTAGTTAATTATAACAGGCTAATTAATTTATGCGCGGCTATGAATCTCCGCGACGGCCGAGTATATATAAATTGAAATTTAAACGTGGCACTGCAAAACAGCACGCGATTTCGCTCGTTTCTGTCAACGGTCATCCACGTTATATCGAAAAAGCCAACAATACCTGCGCATCCCACGGTATCGACGCAATAAATATATACGGGAACTAGTGAAATATGCATCTAAATTGGGTGCGTCGAAGCGATTTATACGGATTTGCGAAAATTCTAGGTTCGAAGAGATGGATATTACTTATGCAATCAATAAAACGGAATTCAACTTGGTACGCGATAAACGCGGCGATGTTGACACGTCACGTCAAACGGGATTTACCACGTCTCGTGGTATATTAATAAATCTATAATCCACCGCCGGATTATAAATGTATTAACTATAATCCCGCGATTTTCATTAAGGTGTATCATGTAGACAGGTAAGAGAAAACATCGATAGGATATGTAATTATATTGAGAGCGGAGCAGCAATAGCAGCATAAAGTCACTATTTCATGTTGTAGTATTCATTGAAAGACAGTTGACGTAGCCCTACGTCTACTTTCCTCCGTTGAATACTTTAACATAAAATAGTGACAGTTGACGTAGTTCTACGTCGTTGTTTGCGGCACAGTTGTTACTGTGCCCGTTTTTTTTAATATATAATTTTTTAATTTTACCTTGAGCTTTCTCACATAGGAAGCTTTTTAAGTAAAAAAATTTTCTTCGTTATATCATCACAATGTTTAATTTGATACTGGAAATAAGCCTATAATCTTCGTTGAAAATTTTGTGGAATATTCTCATTCCGATTAATAATTGTAAATAAAAGTGATACCTACCTTTAATATTAAAAGATACACAATATGTAGAGATGAATTTCATATTCAATTGCTAACGGCTGGCATTGATAAGCGCAAAATAATTATTGGCAAAATATGCAAGTTAGTTGAATAATGTTCTCAACATCATTACTGCTAATAATGCGATATTTGTTTATTATACCGCGTCGTTAATTTCAATACATATTTAACGAAGCCCCACCAGTTTCATATCGGTCTTAAGCGTTATAAGCTAAACGCCGCTTGCATCAACGAAGCAGTAACAGTGATTTGTATGTAGATTTATACAGTACGCGTAATTCAACCCCGACAGTAATATTACTAATAGAGGGGGGGTGAGCACAGGAGCTGAAACAGGAAACTTGTTACAGCTAACAAAAATATACACATTCTATTTTGAACTATTTAATGGAACAAAACAAAACAAAAATATAACCACGTTTCTTTACAACATATAAATTAATATATTTAAATGCTAATAAGCGAAAGAGTGATAAGAATATTGGATCATCTCATAAATGATGCATGTGGTATAAAAGGAAGATTGATTTATTCTTTAGCTCAAAATCGAAAGACTTTTATCGCCAGGGAATTGAAAATTTAAGATTAAGATGGGAAGTAGTTATAAGTAATAATGGAAAATAGATATATTTTAGATTACAATTAAAATGTCAATTTTTTACCCAAAAATATCTTTAAAAAGCCGCATTATTTATATAGTTACGAGATAAACTAATATTTAATTACATTAATGATTGTCTTTCAAATATCACTCACTGGCGGAATTAGAGTCGTTTAGAGATATTGCACAACTCTTCCTTATTTCCAGATTTGTGTGACACAATTTTCTTATTAATAGTCATAAATATTAAAAATAAATTTAATACTTTCGTATTTAGTACTTTCGAATTAGGTCAACAGTCTTGCACTTTCATATCATCATGCAATAACCCTTAGGTAAGTTTATACACAACAACAAACTTTTATTTCATTGTGGGAGCGAAATATCTAGGATGCTTGCGATAATTCGAACGTGCATGTATCTGAAGAGTGGTTGAAACGAGAAACCACGATACAAGTAGTACATATGAAACCTCGGGTGTGGCTACCAAGAGATTTGACGACGGAAGGAGCAATCGAATGGAAGGCAAGGTTTTCAAAAGACATATATACCTGAACATGTGTATACATTTACAAACAACCCAGAATTTCTATAACTTTATTATATATTATTAATTATTAATTTATCCTTACTTTTTATATATACTCATTCTTTCTAATGTACTGTTGACGCAAAAAAAAAGTATATTCTTGATTTGAAAATAGTTTTAACGTGGAAATCTTGAAATGAGATTATATTGCGCTAGACTGTGCGCGATTCGTGGTTCGCGCCATTCGCGCCGATTCGCCAGCGGAGCGGTTTTTTGACAAAATAAAAGAGATGAAGAAATAGATTCTGTCTTTGATTTCGTCAAAAAACCGCTCCGCTGGCGAATCGGCGCGAATGGCGAATCGCAAGTCGCGAATAGTCTAGCGCCAGCTAAGTTAAACGAAGAAAACTTGCTTGAATGATGTCGTTATTATAATTAAACCAAAAAAAAAATATTGAAACAGAAAGTTGAAATTCTTATAAGATATTATATATCTTCGCTTGCTTATATAATACGAAACAATCTATATTATATGTATAAGCAAGCGATCACTATAATCTTTTTATTTAACACACAATAATTTTATTTCAAGATTTCCACGTTGAAACTAAAGATATATTTTCAAATCAAGAATATTCTTTTTTTTTGTGCATCTAGCTTCTTTCTTTATTACGTACTCAGGCTAAACGCATACTCAGAGTGCAAGTATTCACAAGCTGCAGTATCTTTTTATGTTGCATAAAAAGTTTCGCAAAGATATAAAACATTACGAAACACATGACTTATGCGTGTATAGATTCATAATTACCCTCTGTCGCGTGTATAATTATAGCGGTCTAAGAAAAATGTGGAAATTGTGTTTGGCGGAAATGCGAGATCTGCAACGTCAAAACCGCTCGAAAAGGCGGAAAACACCGTAAGAGCATTTCGATGCGAATTCCTCTTCGCGCTTCTGAAATATGAATAACGGAATTCCCCTTGAGACGTTCTTTTATATCCGTATTCTTTTTCCTCAACTTCCTCTCAACTCCTTTACGTATTTATACCGCCCGATTCCATGTCGATATTTACGGTGTGACGTACATACACATCCACGCATTGCATCTATATATACCAGCAAAATATCCGAAACACTTATGCGACAGTACGTTGCGAGTTTGATACGCCTCCGCGTGTAATCAGGGCAAAAGCCACCCGCAAGGGACTCGATTCATTTTTTATCTCTCAATTTGAATCGTAACTTCAAAGCCTTCTTTATTCTTAGAATCCTTTCCCACGTTTCTTCGGTTGCCCGGCGTTCTCGATCCCCTGCCCAATTGGAGAAATGTTACTACACTTTCCGTAAACAGTAATAAGATTATACAATCATACAATAATAATAAATCAAAACTCAAGAAAATTATCTCAATTTAATTTATTACGTAATTAATTAATTGCATAACGTAATATTAAGCGACGTTTACATTGCAATATCATATCAATTTAATTACAAATATTTGCTTTGAAAGAAAAAAAACACTCGACATTCCCATAAGAATCGTTCAGATTTTTGGAGAATTCATGTTTTTCTCGAATTTGTATGTCCATCATATATTATATCCATTTAAATGGTAGCAAAACCAATTATCTGGAATGTTTTAATAGTTGACAGCAAAAAAGCTGCAGGCGACAGAAAACGTTGAGTAGTACAGAATATTGTATGCGCTGCAAAGGAAATAGCACACCGATCAAGAATAAGGCCGGCTCTATTTTCACGAAAAATCTCATCATCAACTCACCCGAAATATTGCACCATTTGCAGTTACCAGGATAACTGGATACCCTATTTGTAAATTACGCGAGAATATCCCTGTATCCTTTATCTTTATAAACTTATCGAGAAAAAGCTTCTTTTCAAACGTATCGTATCGTATGTAAAATCATTATTGTTTATAAAATACGATTTTTTTTATATAACATATTACGCATTACGCGAAATAAAGTGGACATGCAAGGTTATTGCACAAGATTTAAAGCTGTCAAATGATACTGGAATCTGGAACGCGTATGTACAATTCATCATGAATATATTCACGAGGGAACGCATTACGTCCGATCTTGGATAATGCCTTAGAGAAGTATACAACATGAAATCTCACTTCGTGAATACACGCAGCTACATCGATCGTTTGTATTACAATCTTTTCAGAGACATCTTCTTCCCGTCCTCTTTTTTTCTTTTTATCACGATAATCGTATTTTACGAAAATTGAAATAATCTGATGCCGACTAAAAGAGGTTATATCAAAACAAAAGTAATAAAAAGAGAGAATAAGTTTATAAATCGCTACTTTCATAAGTTTTGTTATTCCATGGAAAATGTATCAACAAATGTAATTTATTAGTCATTTATTAAAGAACATCACAAAAAAATAAAAACTTATAAATAATTGTGCATTTCATATTTAGAAGTTAATATGTATGCATATAATGGATTTATTTCATAATAATATATTTTAACTATTTTAACACGTCTTATTATTATTTATATTTTAAAAAGTCTAAAAAAAAAAGAGATAACGTACAAATTGGATAAAACAGCGTGTATTGTATGTTAGAAAACGGTGTGATTCCTCACAAAAACAACCTGTGGGTAAAAAAATTGCGAAGTGTATTTTTTTTCTTCCCGGAGGATGCAGGATGTCGCTTATGAATTGACAACAAGTAACGTTGACTGATGCAATCTATCGACGATCGTTATCAATAAAGACAGTAAGAAGAAACGCGAAAAGAAAAATTCGATTTCGATGTTAAAACGAAATTATTTATTGCGCAATAAACAAGCATCTTTAAACATCGAATATTTTCCTCTAGAACACTAACAATGCATTCAACTGAATAATATCTCGAAATGAATATATACAAATCATTTGCTTATATATCCATAGAAGTTGTCTTCAAAACTTATTTAGAGTACGAATTGTACATACTCGTAAAAATACGTGTTTTTGTTTTCGTTTTGTTTACATCTGTAGATATTCAATGCATTTAATGAAACCTAACAACTATGTATAATTAAATGTAAGAAGAATAGAACTTTATTAATATCGGTTAATGAAACTGTCTTATGCACTGCACAAGTTCCTATAATGAACGCCACTCTAAATGAAATTGTATGTTCGACGTAACAATAATTTTCCTCTAATGATTACGTAAATTTTCATAATGGACACAGAAATAACACGTAAATACACGCCCACGATCGAATAATAACAATCAGTTATCAAGTGTTTACACATTGTATCCTGATCGTCCTGATGTATCCTTAATATCGCGTTTTGTCCATTTATGGAAATTAAAATAAATTCTCAATAAAATTAAAAACAGACTTAATGAATAATGGAGCGTTAATCCTTTTGTTTGTAAACAGAAGACGACGGACAAAGTTATTGACGCGGCTTTTAATGAAAAAAACTGATAAAAACAACTACGAGCGCGCTTGTCCGGCTTGTCATCCTGCTTTGCACAGACAATAAAGTGTTAATGCATATATCTTTTTTGTCATGTTGAGTACATTGATGGACATAGACGTAAGCACGAGTACTCCAGCTATATCAAGCCCTATTACATATGCAAAACATATTATGTAGCAGGTGAGATAAGGCAAGGCTTTTTTTTTACAACCGGATAAAATTATGCACTTCACGTTCTACGAGAAATCGCCGCGCCGGAGTTGACAGGGTAAAACAGGGTGCTTCCTCCATCCAATGCAAAAACTAAGTGGAAAAGTGCATTTTGTAATAGTACTTAGGCAGAGCGTCGAGTAAGCAGTAGCAAAATTTAATATTAATTAATTTTATACAAATCAAAAATATATCAAGAAATGGGTGTGTGTGTGTGTGTGTGTGTGTGTGTGTTTGTATATGTTTCATAAAACTTGAACAGTGTTTCAAGAGTGATGATAAAAAATACCGCTTTACCATTCATATTCTTTAGAATTTCCGTTGTATATAGGAATGCGTAAAAGGAACAGTAGGTATTTGCAGTATAAAAGCGTATTCTAACAAAGATCGGAGAAAGCAAGTCTATGATCGAGAATCTCACAGATCTTAATTACATCAGCGATCGCGCCACAGAAAGGCACAATACATAATAAATTCGGAGGTCGGAAAAAGTACTCTTGAGCCACGAATACTTTGTTTAGTCGTTGCAACGAAGAAAGAACGGCCTTGCCATCGCATTCACAAAAGAAGATTGCTTGGGCAGTGCCACCATTTTTACTCAATGAATTTTTCCACACATTCTTTCGCGGTAGATTTATTCCCTTTATATTTTCTTTCATATCTTTGCGATGACATATTCCGCGAGCATTTTTATACTGTTTTGTTATATACAAATATTAAAAACAAAGAATGTTGGACATGCAATAAACGATTTTACACCATGACGAATAAAAAAAAACAGAGACAGAGATAGAAAGAAAGAGAGAGAGAGAGAGAGACAGAGAAAAGACAGAAATCGACAAAGAGAGAAAGAGATACGGAATAAAACGCCGCATATCAGATCGATATGCGTTTCAACGCACTATATGTCAGATAACACTATGAGAAACTGGTTCGAAATGGATTTCAGCTTATTATTTGCAATTAAAAACTCCCGTACAGCCTTTGAAAAATTCCATACAGTCAATGATTTGCTCCGATTACAATTAACGCTTAAATTTCAAGATAAATTAATTCTGATATTATTTAAACACACACTGCAAATTCAAGTGTGTTATTTTTACACGCATGAACGTCTAAAAATGACACATTAGACTGAAGCTCTTTTCACATATTTCTTTATATGTTAAATGACGTGATTTAAAACGGTAAGAAATGTGTGTGAAGAGTTTCAGCTAAAATAACACGCACTTGAATTTGCAGTGCACTCAACATTAGCCAACGTTAATGCTTAAGTTTAAGTAATTATATTTACCCGGTTGTTAATTTATGCGCTTATCAAGTTACTCACAACTTTGTACCATTGTATTATTTGTATACTAATTGCATTGAAAAGATTAATTTGTTCTTAATTTTACCAATTTTTACGTGTATAAAATTAATTGCGTTAGTAATTAATACCTAATAAAAAACAAAGCTTCCTCCATGAGGAAGCAAAATTGAAAACAGAAATTATAACTGTTGTAAAAGTTGAGATTAGTCGCGCATAATAGATATCGTACACAAAAGTTTATCGGCAAAATTTGATTCATTTTTTTCTTTAACAAAAAGGTATGTAAAATGTATAAAGAGTCTGACAAGTTATCGAAATTTGCAGCTTTCGATGCTGAAAGCTTTTATCAAACTAATTAATTTTCTAGCAGTCTACTACTTCATTAACCTAAGTATAATGTAGGAGGGGCTCCTGCTATTTTTTTGACGAACAAAAAAGGCGCTATGATGATTGGCACATTTGTGATATCCTGAAGTGTTCCACGAACCATTAAAATTGCTTTTATCTACCGACAATATTTCAATAACCTTGCAATATTTCATCAACTTTTTATAGAAGCTAATCGTAGATTTACGGGAGGGGCTTGCCGCTTTTATTATAATTTATATTTCATCAAGGTATTGATTGTGAAATTTTTGCAAAGAAAAACAGAAATGTTAATGAGTCTTATAAGAGAATTCAATGTTATCATTAATCTTAACCGGATGGTTTTTTAAATATTATTCCTATGTCATTGAAGCTTTTCTAAGCTACTACTTTGAATGTAATATAAAAAGGTTTTATATTACAGATGATTGCATAGGATCAAATGGAATGAAAACTCACGAGTACTAATTTTTCCTACAGTATACCTTACTGTTAAGGAGAAAAAAATTTTAATAGGGTTGAAGAGATTTAAGCTTGATCGGACCAAATCCGATTGAGAATGACATAATGTGGCTTACAATCAAAATCACATACGAGTATAATGCCTCAAACATTTATACATACATACTCTGTAATTAATTAGTTCAAGGTGATTTCGCAATGTGTTTTGCGATGAGTGTATTGCGAAATGGTAAATGCAAATTAGAGCCAGTTTAGTCATAACTTACAATTGTGTGCTATTATCGTGTAAATTTCAATTTATAACAATAGTTAGTTAAATATACCGCACCAATTTATTAACGTGCCCTAATTTAACGATAATATAATAATACTATATTGTTTCGTTATCCATTGTATTCGCTACGAAATACGTACTAAAGGAATTCGTCGAGCACCTTCAATTGCATTTTTATTACCTGATGGTTTAAGTGTCAATTTCAATCGGATTTATTGCTAGTAGAATGTGCACTTTTTATTATTTTGAGCTTGAATCAAGTCGTTGAGAAAAATTCAATATAAAATTGTAATCGCATAAAGTGCAAACGGCACAGAACGATCATACTAACCAAGCAAATAATATCGCAATAAAGGTTGTATGTAACACATATCAAGATATCAATACGAGCCTCTCGATGACATCAAATCGCAGCGTGCATCACTGCCCGATCCATTTACCAGGAAGATTGTACCATGCATCGCGGTTCAACATGCGTTCATCGATTCGCGTAACTATTGCACATGTCATTTGAACGGGAGACAATGAATTCCGAGTGACAGTGTATTGTATGGACATCTGCCTCTGTAAAGTTATCAGAATTTTCAGAATTCTGGATGCAAACCAACAAGTTCTGGGCACGTATTATGGAACTTTTTGAAGTGGATTCCGATCGGAATTATTTAGTTATTTTTTAGATTTTTATTGTGTTTTCTATAGAAAACGGAATAATTCCGATCGGAATTTATTCCGAAAAGTTCCATAATACGTGCCCAGGGCACGAAAATAGGTAAAATAAAAATTTAAAAAATTCTCATTTTTGCATGAAAGGTTTTAAAGTTTCTGATACGTTCCAGGAAGAATTTGTGTATGAACCTGGCACATTTGTGGAGCTCATAAAATATTGAAAATTCTAGCTTTATTTTTAATTTTTCTACAGTTCTCTATAGATTAAACAAATAGTTATGGTTATTAAAAAAAGGACAAACTAAGACGCCAGGTTTACGTAGCGTCTTACGTTGTCCCACGTGAATTCTTTTAATAATCATTGAAAGATTTTAAAAGATTTGTAGTTTTACATCAAGTTCTAAAAAGAATTCTAGCGATAAACATTATTTTCTTCATTTTTATCGCTCGAAAAAGTTGTCTTTGATGAGAACAAAAGTTAGATATTGAACGATTCTAAATAATTCTAATTATTCTAAAAGAGTTCTCGTGCAGTTCTGAATGTATTTAAACATTTTATATAGAGTTCTGTTAGATAAACATTGTTTTAGAATTTTTACACCCAAGAAAGGCGCTTTTACGTGAATAAACGTGAAACGCTCTCAATTTTCGAGAGTTCTGTGTATATTCTAAAAGAGTTCTCACACAGTTCTGAACGTATTTAAGAACCATTTTATAAGTAGTTCTGGCAATTAATATTATTTTTTATTTATTAAATAAATTCTATATTTCTACGAATACTAAAAATAGACTAAAGCCTACTTTTATCTGCATCTTTCGCAAGCGATTAAAATGTCGCTGATAAGGATTCGAAAATATAGAATGATAACAAGATAAGAACTTCATGTGTGTGTTTTCACTATAAGAAAATTGGTAGTAACTTTCTCTTGATTTTTAAATCAAGATCGATTTGAGTCATGACACTTTTCGGTAGAACTCTAGGTAGAAGTGCTAATACCGAGGAAACATCATTCCTGCGAAAAGAATTTTAATATATGGTAATTTAGAAACTTTCTATCCTCTAGAATTCAGGATAGTCATAACTTTTAATTGTCGTATCTTTTAATTTACATTTTTCATTATTTCGTATTAATAACTTTTCTCGAAACTTCAGAGACTCAAGGAAAAGCTACAATTAATCACCTCAAGGTTCCCCAAAAGATATAAATAAATGTTGATGGCGACCGTTCCGGAAACATAATTATTTTAGCAAAAGTATTGTCCGCCCGCATCAACGTTTTCTATTTTCTTTAGCCTTATCAAGTAATCTACAAAATTTCACAACACGTTTAATAAGAAAGAAGGGATAAAATTCACGATGAAGGAAAATGATTTTTTCGGCGCGATAACAAAGAGACCCGTTTCGTTATAGTAACAAAATAGACGACCGTCTGGGGCCTCGCATTCGCAATGACCTCGCTAGATCACAACCAACACTTTAACCAAGAACCTTGTCGGTGCGATGGAAGCTTACCTAGTCTCATCGCGTTACACGCCGTCGCGTGAATAAACCGTAATTCATCGAGGCCAACCCGGCATCAACAAAATATCACGTGGACGCGATAAGAATATCTGCCATTTTGATCAGACCCACACGAAACCCGGGCAGCTCTCTCGGCTCATGGGATTTATTTCCCATTTCCGGCATGTCAACCGCGATTCAGATTGTAGCATCACCACGAAAACATTGAACCTTGACCCTTCCAAAACTATCCATTTCGTTATTTGCGCTTGTACGTCACTGATGAAGAACAATGATTTCTCAAGGCACATTATTTTTGACAAGGCACAATCAAGTAATATTGACATTTTGCCACGAATAACTAACGTAGATTTGATCCTCGTATGAGACGAACGCTCATATCAGAGCAAAATTCACTAAGCTTGATTATAGTTTCTTTATTATGATTGATTAAATTTCAGTCCAATCTCAATCCTAATCCGTAGTGTGATACGGGATTAAAACTGTGTTGAGCTGAAAAAAAAAAACAACGTTGCACTAATACAGTGATACAAGTACAGACGCGGCACGGCGTTCATACGAGAGCACTAACGCTCGTTTGCTGAACGAGGGCAATGGAGGGTTAAATGCTATCCGCCTTTGACCATGAATGTAGGATATATATCCCGTGTAATGTAGAAAAAAATACAGACGTAAAATTATCTTTTCAAATTATTACGAATATATCATACCACTAGAAACTTACTATTAGTAATTTTGTTGTTATAAGAAATATGATACGATCAAAAAGCCATGTTTTATTTCGACGTGCGCGCATAAAGTCACGTTTCTTCATCAAACGTCGCGTCATTCATATATTTGGTCCCTCTTGGCACGAGCGCGCGCGCTGGCTTCGTGCAGCGGAAAACCACATTACGCACGTGCTTTCATCGACGACGAAAAAATTTTATTCCGTCCACTCCGCTTTAGGTTTCAAGCCCCTGCAATGGCATACGACGCGACGCGACGCGACGCGACGCGACGTCCGTTTCCGTTGCCTGCACCTGGGCCACGAGAATTGCATTGCTGCGTCGATCGAGTCACGCAGTTCTCGTAAAACGACGCTCGATAATGGGCGTCGCGATGCGAAACGACCAACGTTAACGTCTCGATGCACCCTGAAATTCGAATGCGTGGAGAAAGGCGATTGCTCCCTGCGATTGTCGCATTCAATTCGAAAACCATAACGATAAAGTTGGAACTGTGATAAAGTTGTAGCAATATTTCACGGCTATGCACGACATGTAAAAAATATATTTATTATAGGTGTAGTACATATAATATGTAATATGTATATTTATTACTAAATATATTTATTAGTACTTGTGTAGTAATATGTCATCAATAATATAAAATGTTTTTTATAGCAATACAAAGAAACTCTAATCTTATTATTGCATTATAATACTGTCATTATAATCATTATAATATTACCATTATCACTATATCAATTATAGTTAAAGTAAGTGGATAATAATAAAGGTTCGAATGCATCCACGTAAAACTCAGAATGCGCAAGACCATGTTGAGAAATCATTTATTTCTTCCATAATAAATCTTATCAATCTGACAAAATATCGATGTACTTCAAATGATATTTTATAATACATAGATATATGTTGATAGCGAAAACAGTCCAACTCTGTGTGTTGGCGTCATTTATTTAAATAATAAAACGTCTATCAAAATCTCTACGTTTGTCATTTTTACGAAAAAGATCGGACATTTGAATTTTTCGCAATTAATCCACAACATTCACCGTAAAACATAATCGGAAATTTACTTCTGCGCCAGAGTTGTAACTATACACAACTGTGCCATTTTAAATGTTTATATGCCAATGATTTATGCGATCTTAACGCCAGGTTACGGCTTTTTCTGTTTATCGTCCGCAATATGCGCATTTCCCCGTTGTACACTGCTGTTATGCGTCTATTATGCTATTCGGGGCCAGTCGAACATTTGCATTGCAACATTTGCACAGGAACACAGGATATATTACAATCAATTACGATTTTTTGAAACGCGTTCTAGCATCGACATTTTGAAGCGTTAGAGATTGCAAAAAAAACATGATATAGATATATGATAGTGTAATATATTAATATAGATAATGATATTAACAATTAATATTACTGAGGCTCTCACATTATATCGGGTGTAAAAAATGTTTCAAAATGCTTCGTAATAGTATAATTTCTAATTAGGTTAATGGAAAAAGATATGTACACTGTACACATGTAGCTTGCACAGCAAGATTTACTAAATAAGAGCATGTTATAAAAATGAAATTTTTTGTATTTTAATTTTTTTCTGCTATCTTCCTGAAATACGTGCCAAATACGTGCAATGTTTCAATCATAGCTACAATAAAAAAAACAGTGTTGCAAAATAACTGCGTTTATAAATAATTGCTGCGATTAATTAATTTTCGTAAAATTACATTCGCTCATAAAGTGTGAAGAAAACGTAATTAAATTTTGTAAAAAAAATTAGATTTTTGTAACGTCCAATTATGGCACCAATTTTCACATGCCTATTAAAGATTAGCAAAGGATAGCCTGGATAGCACATCGCGCAAACCAGTATAAACGGTGTTGCAACGAAGAATGTTACAAATACTGACAAAGCTGACAGGTAATCTATCATTCTCAAGGTCGGATAATGTATAGTGCATCGTGTACAATTCCCTGTAATCCAATTACCGCTGCGATAAATTACAATCACGTAGAAGTATCAACGTCACGCCCCGCGATCTACTCAATTGCGACGCGATCGAAGTCTAAGGCTATCAACAGATGATACCTGTATCTTTCACAAATTATTTTAGGCGATAAGAAGCCATTAACGAAGAATAATTTTAACAAAACATTAGCAAAGTTCTTTTTTCGCTTCTAATTTTTTATCTTGATTAAAATTCAACTTAATTATTCGGCACAATAAAAATTTAATATTAATCCAGTTAATCGTGTTTTATGATTTATTATCTACTTATTTAAGAAGGTAATACTAAATTTGTTTGAAATCTTTGATTTGCAATGCCGCAAATATTGTTATTATTAGATGTTTTTAAATTTTAAATTAACTGGAATCGATCGTGAGTTTCACAAGAAATTGGTATTGTTGTAATAATTTTCGATATAATATCTGACTAAATGAACTCTTTATTACCGCATGGAAAATATTTTTCACCGGTGTCACAAACAAAATCCTACACGCCTGGGCGCCCGACGCACAAACCCGTGCATATTTATTTCATTTTTTTCCGCACAAAAACGGCACAAAACCGCGACTATTTTGCACGACGCAAAACTATCATGGCAACCTACAATTAAAACGGCAACAAATTACAAACTTGCATAACTCGCTTACAGTGTAAACCGCACGTTTTAACTTATTAATTAAAATCACACGTACGTCGCTTCGTTTGCACAGTTTTGCAACGATTTTCACGTGGACTTTTTGCGAAAATAATTAAAAGTTCCTTATAATTAAAGCTATATACATAAAACTTGTTTGAATTGTTTCGGAGCAATATAAGAAGTGGTATCGGAGAAATAAAAAGTGTATAGAAAATTATATAAATGTAAAATTTGTAAAATTTGAAAAACAAAGAAAGATCTTTCCGATTTAGAAGAAAAAAACGTTTCTTACGTGACTTGAAGTGTTACATAATCCTTCGATGAATATAATAAAATAAATTGCCTTCTGTCTGTGCTCTCTAATGGCAAATACAAATCAAAACACAAATATAAATATCTCCAGTCCCTGTAAAAACGTGACTAGTATAGATTGCTATGGCACGTGTCGCACTTTTCCAGTATCCAACAACCGAGAAAAGTGGGAGGAATAAACAAAGCCGGCACGATACTACTGTTGGCAAGTGAAATGTCAACAATATTGAGATTGCTTCCCCAATTTAACTCCGACCGATCAATGCCAATAATTTTGCAATGGTAAATAAATCATATCGCGTCAACTAAAATATTTACATGCTCTTTCCGTGACAAATGCAAAAAATTCATAATTTTATACAGTTTTCATACATTCACCTACGTTCAAAATAAATGTAGTCTTCCAATAAGTAACACCGCTCGTTTCTTCTGTATTTCAGAAAAATCGATACGAGTCCGGATCACATATCGGATGCCACATTCAGCAGTCAAAGGTAATAGGTTATTAGATTTGAATTATAAATAATTATGAATCGTAATCTTTTCACATTATATCTCAGTTTTTGTAATTCTAACGAAAAATTAGTAAGGTATCAAAAAATACTATTATATATATAACACATGCATCTGCTATACACTATGCACATTTATATTTTTCACATATAATTTTCTTTACCTTTAAATTTAATAAACAATTTTTACCTTATGTTTAAATTTGTTATTTATTATTTAGAAAGAATCTTATCTTTTATTTCAAATCGATTATCTTAATTTATTATTTAGAATCTGAATTTAGCAAATTAAAATCGTGACGAAAATTTCTCAGAAATAATTAATGTAAATAACAAAAAACGCAACAAACTATCTAAATTCACATAATGCTCAATAAAGATGCATAGTGATAATAAGAGCTGATAGTTAATAATTTATAGTTTTAATATTATTTAATACACATAGCTCTAACAAAAATTTAATATAGATACGCTTATCTATATATCTCATTTATACAATATATTATTTATATCCTCGTTTATATCTCTAGTTTCGTTTGTTAAGATCTTTCGAATTCAACTGTCATTTTAGACTAAATAAATGTTGACACAGAAAGTAAACAGTACAAGGCAAATACGTTTCTATTGGTAGTTGTATCGCAACAGTATTAGTCAAAAATAATGGTCACACTGCAATACGATAATGTACGGAAAACTCTACTTACTGTGTAAAACCTTTGACTGAGCTTGTACTGTTTTTACTGTTTTTACTCGCGTCAGTAATGTCAGTATACCATCAAGATTAGCTCGCGACGCTCGCGTTAGTGTGCTATCGAGGTTATTTTGAATAGAATAGGAGAAATAGAAGCAACAATGTCTGTTGAACGTTACAAAGGAAGATTAATGAGATAAAAAGTATTGAAGAAAAGACTTAAAGTTTTAGCGGCAATGAATTACATATGTATCTAATCTTCATATGCGCAGTGTTACAAGATCTTTACAGGTTATATAGCTGTCGTATGCGTCCACCGCTATGTGAAATTGCGTACTTTGTGTACCGATTGCTTCAAAACTAGATAGACAATGGTCTTGTACTTTTGTACTTTGTTTGTATATTTTGACAAGTCTCTTTGTCATCTCTTTGTTTTTTTATTAAAATCGTATGAGTAGTTACAATTACAAACGTGATATAGGAAGCCGTTTTCGTCCTACGATATGTGTAAAAAGTGCTAATGTAAGTTTGATTTCTATTATTTCAACTTTGGTATAGTCAAGCTTTTTCTACTTGCACGTGTGTATAGAGCGTGTTTACATTAATATGGTATTCAAATTTTAAAAAATTCCTATGAAAATGGGTTTTGCGATACAACTACCTTAAACAAAATGGAAAAAAAATATCTAGTTCAATCAAGGCAAACTTTCGATTCTGTTTCAAGTCAAAACATTTTAGCGAAAAGCTTTCGCTTCGAATGAAAGTATTAATTGTTTTTCTCTCTGAACTCTATGCTTCAGACATTTTTTTATTACACATGTTTTGGACATACGTTATTTTCACGCTTTTAAAAAATGCTTCTATTATTTAACTATTCAGTTGTACAACTTGCTCGTTCGTATTTTATTTTGCTTTGAAGCGCGCATTTCTGTTTTTCAGCTGCATGTCACTTGTGCTATCGAAACACGAAAAAACAATCTAAAACGCGATAAAATAAAAATCTTATTTTTTATTCGGGGTTATTCAATGTATGCCTAAGTTTTACTGACATAGTAACAGAGTCAATCCTATATATAAACATATGTTTATTAAAGAAAGAAAGTCATTTATTTAAGAACATATAAATAAGCTTCAAATTTATATTATGGGTTAAATTTTATCAAAAGTTTCTTATTCTAAAATTTTTTAGTATAACAATATTTAATATGACGATCTTTTCTTAAAAATAACATAAATTCTGCTATCGTTTATTTATACTTTTAATTAAATAATATTAAGAGAGAGCAATTCCACACTGATGCGAGAAAAGAGCATCAAAAAGAATTCCAACTGAAAACATCTAATAGAATCTCCGTGAAATGCTGTCAGTTCGTCGTAAATCTTGTTTTAACGCGCCGTGACACCAAGCATCTTTCAAACACTTCTACAATAAGTACTTATACGTACAACCACACCGGGTAAAGTTTGATTAATACGCACGGTGGTTTCAGACCTCGTATTTAATTTAAAAACAAGATTTCCGTCGAAGTAACGGGATAAATTGCAGTACACAAGATTCTGTTGCGGAGTTTAATTAAAAAAATGTTAACCCATACCATGAGCATTCTTCAAGGTAGATTTGCATTAATTAACGTCTCGCTTCGTTAGAAAGAGCCAGTAACGCTTAATGACACGCACCATAGGATATTGATCGCACATATTATGCAATCGTACGTACTAAAGTATCGATCGCTGATGTTAAACCTCCTATTTCTGCCAATATCCTTGTTTCAACAATTGTTTAAACTTAAAGCACAAATTTTAATTTTGAAAATAAAGCAAAATTCTTTTAAGTTTTTTTTTTTCAATATTTTCTATTTTGTGCATTGAGAAAGATTGACAATGAATTGGTAAAGTCTAAGGATCTTGCAATCAGTAACTAAAGATTTCAATTTTACTTTGTCCTACTAGTATCAAGCATAATATACGCATACGCACATGATAATGTAGCCTAAATTCATTATCTACCAATAAGCCTAGAGAGAATGTAATCTTAGTTGTCATTCTCGAATGCGTACTGACACAAACGGCATCATCAGGGCACTTGAGATAAGAGTCTTAGCTAACTATTATTAACTAACCGGGATGCCAAACATCGTTGTTAATTAATACAAAAGTCGTTAAATATCACAAAGAGCGGCCTTAATTATATGCGAAGCAAAATGCAGACAAATAATTCCACAAACACGAATCATTAATTTTAATTACTTGTTGCTTTTGAACGATTATTCGAATAAATTCGCCGATGACCAGCAGAGCCATTGTTAATTGCTGTCGCGTATTACATAATAGAGAGGATGATAACGCGTACGTGCATGGGTGCGCTTTGTACAATTATTATCTCGTGAAAAAGATGCCAAAATCAAATGCGTATCTTGTTGTAGCAATACAGTCGATCGCGTTTAAATAAGCATATTTGTTCAGCATACGCGAGCGCATTACGCATTTGACGATGTGCCACTGTAACTAATGAATGCAACTGATATCGAGCGGCATGCAGGCACGCAGGTAAAATCCCGGTAAAATTGATAGCTCGCTTGATAAATGTTAAAGGGAATAAAGCGGATCAAACCTACGTCAATCCGCATTACAATCAGTAGTAACTGCTCTAATTGTAAGCCAGAAGCGACTTCGCCATAAGATGAATTAACCGATAAATTGTCTCGGACAGATGCAAAGACTCTCGACGTTGAGACAACAAACTAATGACATAATGAATCTCTACCGAAAGTTTTGGTAGATTATAGGATTTGCGATACTTCTGTGAAAAACATTGCGTACATCCTTTATGTATCCTATTCCTAATCTACTTTAGATTGTTGTATTTTACAAAAAACTGTATACCGTGTACAAATTTAATTTTCTAATAGCTGCTACGCGTCAGTATACAGTGGTTTCCCACTAATTGATTCCTTTAGAACGAAACGCCACTATACATATACAGTTTCCCCACTAAACGCTTTTTTCAGACAAAATGTCACATTAGTGACTCTTTTTACGTCTCGTCGTTATTAGGAATGTCCAATCGCATTCCGCAATTGACCTGTGCATACGGAGCGGTATACGGCTCCGCATCAGCCATAGCCAAAGGATTTTAACTCTCGTATTAAAAACATTTTTTTAGATGCAAAAAAATACACTGTGTCTTTTTGTTTTTGAATGTTCAAGCTACAAATCCAATGAATAAATTTGCATTTACAACACATTTCATATACGTCATCGCAGCATTAAACCCTTTCTAACTTTTCTTCAACTGAAACGGAGAATTATATAAATTTTAATATACTACGAAATTTAATTTAAATACTATTTGGATCTAATCCTTCAAATTTATCTTTTTTTAACATAAAATATTTTCTGATCTGCAGGGTATACAAGAAAACCTCGCCGAATAATAAATTGACACTTTACTTAGCCAGCAGAGATATTATCGTCAGTGAAGCCATCAATGACAACAAACTTCTAGGTGTCCTCTTAGTTGATCCCGACTATGTGCGCGAAAAGAAGGTAAGATACCTTCTCGTCTTATGAAATAAAACGAATTACAAATATTTTTTTTTTTTAATACCATTTTATAACTGTTAGAATGTTTATCGAAAAGACAGTCACATACAAAATGTAAATCTATAGTAAACCCCTTTTTACAACTTGTTTTCAGAACTGTATAACATTTACAAGAAACTCGATATATATATAAAAAAAAACTGCTGGGACTAAGACTATCGGATCTTGAAATGTAAAGTTCAATGACTGAAATAAGCTTTTCGAACTCATAAAGCATCTTACTTAGTTATAAGTAATGTTAAATCTACTGGAAAGTTTCTTCTGACGTATCGTTCGATCGGAGTTAATTAAAGTTGGATTGTGAGCGATTCCAATTCTCACAATATAGGAAAAGAAAAAAAGATGAAGGATTGGACTATACCATATTTCTTGTGCCAACATCTTGACACGCTCGCTTACTCATTTACAATGAGATAATATATCTTGGAATATTCCTAGTACATTTAAACACATATTTTACGTACACAACGGCGTTTTAACATTTGTAATTTTTTTTGTAATAATCTCCGACGGGATGTAAAAGAAGAATTTTTTTTATAAAATAATTTAAGTGAAAAGTTGTAGATCCATCACGATTATGTATACACATTATCCTAAAAACAAGCCGAATTGTTATTTTTATAGGTATTCGGTCAGGTGACGCTGACTTTCCGTTACGGAAGAGAGGACGAAGAAGTAATGGGCTTGAAATTTTGCAACGAGGCGATGATGTGTCTGGCCCAACTGTACCCATCCTACGTGGGAGCTCATCATCTGGAAACTAAGAGCCCATTACAGGTTGGTATGCAAATTGTTACAATAAAATCGACCATCACTAGTCACAGATTACGACATAGGGTATAAAGATGGTCGTACAGGAAAGATGGCCAACCTACGTTCTTTCAATCTAACTCGCCATGAAACATCGAATGAACATGGGTTGGCCATCTTTCCTGTATGACCATCTTACCCGAGTTTACCCTGCCTACTAATGCAAGAATCGCACGTTCTCGTTAAATATTATTTCTAAAATAACGATTTCTTTTTTATTTTATCATTTTTTCACTACACAATGATATTGAAAGATCTCGAGCTTGAAAAATGTGAGCGAAAATATCGGTGATAATTAAAGAAAGTAAATTCACGAATCAGTTCGTCGTGAGTCGCGGCGATTTTCGTACGATCTTATAGTACCCGCTATTCATATACACATGTTGAAACTCGCATCATCGTTACGAGCACAGATGTATTCATAGCGTGTCTTAACTGCGCGACGTGAAATATAGACCAATATACTTCAAGGATTTAGGTTACAGTATAAGTGCAATTTATGCTTTCCTTGATTAAACTGTACTTATCGCTGTGTATAGAAACTGTGATTTGTAGGAACTCCATAATTAGTCCGACCGTCCTGTCTAACGATACAATGATTAGGATATCGATATATCTAATAATATCGTCGACTGTACTTAATAGAGAAATAAGTATGCACACTCTCAACGCACTACACAATTATACAGAATTTCAAGCACCCTGCATTTCGCGATGCACTACGCTGCAATTTCGAAGCAATGCATTTCGAACAGGACATTGGATGCAATCAGGGGATGTCTCAGCAGTATAGTAGATATTGATAATCTCCCTAAGCACTTTGCAAGAAAGATGAAGACGTTGAAATGATAAATGAATTTCCGACTACACAAATCCTATTATATCTTCGTCACACTTTATTATGCGAATGAAAACTCCTTAATTATCTTCGTGCATTCTAAAAGCAATCTGATTTAATTTTGTTCAAACTTTGAAGTGGCATGAAAAAAACTCTTCGTATAACAATAAATAAACTGACGTAAAGTATACAACAATTTTTGTGTCTATATATATCATGAAAAATTTAATCTATCGAAAATATACCGGTTAAAATATATACCTAAAAAATATCGATCACACAACAAGCGATTTAAAACACTCACGCGATATCGAATATATCACGCTATATTGGGAACGCTCAATCACGTTTCCGTATCGAGCACGCAAAACTATTTTTGCGAGCTGCCAATTAAATCTTGCAACTTCAAAAGCTGTCTCGCTTATTTCTTTGCCGCGTCTGATTTTTATAGGCACACAAATCGTACGCGTATAACCGGTCCCGCGAGCGAGATTCAGCGCTACGCGATCATAAAATTTTGAATTCGGGTACAACGACATCGCTGATTGCGCCACATCATCCTACAATGCATTCTGGTTTAATGCACAGAGAAACAAAAATAATTTTATGGTTTTAAGTTAACCTTGCAGGAACGCGATATACACAAACGTTGCAAAATTTGAAACGGAAAAAAATATACGAAATAATAAAGCGAAAAATAAAAGACACAAACATCAATTGTAAAAACAAACAAATTTCTTTTGGAATCATACTAACTGATTCTTAATAAATATTTCTAAATTGAAAAAAATAGAAATATACTTACTTCTATTTAATGTAATATAATTCTTCTACTAAACAATTAATGATTAAACTCAATACATATTAGAACTATAGAAACTAACACTGTTAATGAACAATACCGTATTGAACTATTTATATCATATAAAATCGATAAAAGAGTAAAAAAGAACTAAAAGACTTTTAAAATAATGTGTCACTTAATCCCTGTTGCCATTTAAGATTGCCTTTTAAGAGAGAGCTTTCCCGCTTAGGGGGTTAGCTCAAAGTAGGTGAATTTATGACGAAGACCTGTCTCTCTCGCAAAATCGACTTATCTCGGGGTTTTTCGGAAAAATCGCTAGATTCTAAAATAATTTAAATAATCCTGGTGGACACTTTTCGTTGGGACACCCAATATAGCAAATTGTAAGTGAGATTTTAACAATATTTTTACAATTAGTTTTCAACAATACGATTTATTGCAACGCGTTAATCCCTAACGTCTTAAAAAATCTCGATGATATGAAAAACTAAAAAGAACATGAGAGAGTTTCTCTGATCTGTATCTGAATCACATTTCCGAACGGAGCTATCCTGTAGGGCTGCGTTCGGAAACGTCACCCAGGTACACACGGGTATACTCCATTCTCCTTCTAACTCGCTGAGATAGAAAGAGAAGGGAGTATACTCGTGTGCACTCGGGCGACGTTTCCGAACGCAGCCTAACTAATCCCCATTCCAACTATACCATAAACCTAACCATCTCCACTCCAACTAAACATCTCATCGTCTTGCAGGCAATTAATATTAATACGGCATGAAAAAGATAAATAAGGCTTTTATATGGTGTTTCTCAACAATGGTACATCGAAATAATACGGTGCGAAATGAGTTCTTTGATTACTCTTGACCAGAATAAGAACCTATCGCAAACGTGTCACGTTTGTATCAACTGGATACTTTCTAGATACATTGACGAGGGTAGATGTTGGAGGAGACCGAAATTTTCTGTGAAACTGGAGAACCCATAACGCACTGTCAAAGCCATGTGAAAAATTCTCTTCACGAGCGAAACTAAAAAGGATCAACCGGTGAAAATCTCTTTGCAGTTTTCATGGCGTCAAAACACGTCTCTTGTAAAATTATAAAAAGTGAGATTTCTATCGGATTTAGCTCCACTGAAAAATTATATATCTTAGGTCAAACAAAGACTAACGTGATCAACGAAACCATAATTACTTAGAAGATATTAAACTACAATTTACTAGATAATCTCCTTGTAACTATCACTGCCGCAAATATGTACAAATAATATTGATGTCAAAGTAAAATCCTGTGACTATAACTTTAATTTAGATATAAAGCAGTGACTCTATTATTTTAACTTACAATTAGATATAAAATGATATTTTTCATCGTGTATTAATAATACGCCGATGTAATTAAAGTAAAGTAAGGCCTTTTTAAAATACCTAAGTTGATCTTGTTTCACATTAAAATAACTGCACGCTCTTTTATCACAGCGCACAATTAACCAACTAAAAATGATATTCGTACGCACAAAGTATTTTTCGTAAAAATAAGAGATAAATTCGCGAATATATTATTGGAAAATGTCGTAGCTTGTAAATTATAAAATCGTCAAATATACGTTAAATATGAATGCGTATCTCTTTTTCAAATATTTCTTTGTATAATTTTCATATTAATTTTCGATGCACCGTGAAAATGGTTCAACAAATCACGTTAATTATTATGATATTCATGACATTACACAATGTACATTTACACGATAAAATCCTTTGAAAATGCAGATATGAATGTACATTGCTGCAAAATAAATTCATTTAGAAAGTTACCATTATCCGATTAATTAAAAACAGAGAAAGGTGACGTAAAAAGTTTCAGTAAAACAAGATATGTGCAATCGCGTAAACTGTCACGCAAAATATTGAAAAATATATACATATTTCTCAATTTCTCCATAAATGGCAGAGACGTGAGAAAATTTCAAGTTATATCTAGTATTGAAAAAAGTAGGATATCACCGCAGTTGTCTCCAGGACACAATGCCAGCCATGGAATGCATTGTAAAAAAAAAATACTCTGACAAATAAAATACACATAAACATGTAATTTTCTTACTAGTTTCGTATTTGTCTTATAATATTGATCGCACACATAAGATCGATGCTTTATTTTTGCTCTTGAATAAATTAAAAATCGGTAATGATCAAATCTAAATTTGTACCTAATTTCCATAATAAAATCATAATGTATAGGCAGTATAGGTATAATACTATACTATACTGCCATTTAGTCAAACAAAATTCACGCATTTTATTACTATACTACGTATATTCTTATAGATAATTATTCTCCTTCGAATTTCAAGTAAAGTTTATTTTAAGAAATTTTTAAATAGAGACGTGGTTGCAAAAATACACGATATCAAAAATTGCAATAAATGATGATATTGATAATCTTCCTCGATATTTTCACCAAGGAAAAATTGATTCCACAAATGTAGTATAAATATATTCCGCGATATATTCTTTAAGAATATTTACGGTTATTCACAAAATTGCCAATTCGGGTCAAAATTGCGTATTATCGGCAGCGATCGATAATGTCAAAAGAATGCTACGATTGAATTTTCGTTAAGGGCTCTCGAGGGAGAGTGGAAAATCTGAAATCTTCGCCAAAGACTCGCGTTCGCCAAAGGAAATCTGAAATCTTCAGCGGAAGAGCACGCTACTCCTCGAGTACGCTACAAAATCATTCCCCGCGGCAACGCGGCCTTGACCTCGACCTAACGACAGAAGGTTTCGCAGGCTACCGTGAAAATTATTTATCGCGCCCTCGGCTCTTCCTACGTGAGCATTCGACAATGAGCGCGATCTCAATTCCAGGATCGATCCGAAGATAAACGCGACATGCACAGAAAATGCCTTGCTACCTCGAGAGAGAAATGCATCGGGCGAATAAAAGCACGCGAAATATCGGAAACACATACACATGCGCGTTCAGCAATCTGATGGAAAGCGCTGTCTGTACGTTACACTGGAGGTAATCAACGCGATGGAATTTTAAGGACTGATCGCGTTAGGCTTATCGAGAACGAAGTCGCCGACATTGCACTCGAAAGCGAATAAAATTGTGACGATGCGTACAAATGTTGCTCGTAATAGAATATCAAGGGGAAAAAAAACTTTCAGGTCACGTTGAACGTCAAAATGTCACGAGTTCCATGTGTACATCACAGTATTTCCCTCTGCACGACAGACGGTCGAGCAAGCCAAAGAAATAAATTGCAGTTAGCCACGTTCTGGGACGGGAAAAAAAAATTCGTGAAAATACGGCCAGAGTATGTGTGAATGTCGCTTTTTTTTATCAGCGAATGCGCTTCCCTGTTGGTCGAGTCCCACAATAACCGCGGTGAGATAACAGTTCTCCAAAGCGGCGAGACATAAAATGTAATTAATATTCATTCCATTTCTACATTTCATAAATATCGTTATTTTCATCCACGTTTCAAGCTCATCATAATTATGAAAAATAATAAAAATGTTACGCCGCACAAAAACTATCAATAATTACTGACACGTGAACTCCGTTAGCGTTTTAATAAAGCCACGACACTGAAGATCAGAAAGGTCTGTCGGTGATCTGTCGGAAAAGAACTCGAGGATATCTCTGCGGTATAAAATCGGAACTTCTCTCTCAGGGAAGGATACGTCGAATCAATATGCATTGTGAGCTTGTTGTATGCACATTCCACGAAAGGAATCCTTGTTGAAATAGGTCATGATATAAGAGGATCGCTCGAATTTCGAATATCACAGAAAATACATAACCAATGCTCATTAATATATATGTGACTTGAATATTTCAACAGCAGCACTTACGGGAAGCATAACATGTGCACCATGATAACAACGCATCATTCTATGCTATAATCTATCCAAAACCGATGTAATTATGCTAATACGATACGTAATATTCATTAGAACAAATAACATTAATACATTATCATTCACGAATGCTTCATGCGTTTGTTATCTTACAATTAGTAAACAATAATTTGAAGTAATAGCGATATATACTACTGCCCTCCAAGTATCTTTATATGTATTATTGCTTGTTTCGTATTTATTTTTTATCTGGACGTTTTCTGAAGTCATATTATCTTGTTGTAAAGTACAGATTGCATATTCCTATATTTAGAAACTATTTTGATAAACCAAAATTGAAAATAGTTATATTTTCCATGACAATATAATTTTTAAATTAAATTTATGTTTTTTAATGGAAGGATTTTATATTTGGTAGCAAAATTTTAACTTTGGACAACAAAAAGTAAAATAATTTTTCAGTTTTTCAAGTAATCGATATAATCATTTATATAAATCCACCATTTTACTCCTTCCCGTATAAAATTTTTCACAAATAATACAATCAACGAAAAAAGGATTTTGCTTCAATGATACTCAACTGTTCCAAATTCTTATTCTTCCGAAGAAAATTAGAATCGTAAGTACTTCGGCACTCTCGAATCTAAATCCGTATCTCATGATCGTATTTCCTTCTTCATTCAAGGACTCCGAATGATAGACGCGTACTTTACATCGCGTTTTCTTTATAATAGTAGGTTCAGTATTCATCGTTTAATCTTAAAATAACAACATTGTGAAAAAGCGAGAGAGATTCCTAAACTCTATATAAAATCAGGTAAAATGTCGTAACTGGATTTGACCCTCGTCTGGCAAGGAACTGACCTTGGCCCTCATTTTCCTTCGCGAAGATAGTATATCCTTCGTTTTATTATCACGCGCGTTCACGCGTACACCGCGCCGATTCGCCATCGTGAATCCTTGAACTGATGGAACAGAAAAGCCAGTACGCGCTGCCTCCTAATCCGACTCGGAATTATCTTTGCGCGCAGATGTTCCTTAGACACGGTACTTACAGTGACTCGAAGGACACGGGAAGAGAATCAAATTTAAACCAAAAACAAATATACACGTTATACGACATTATACTTTCGTATAATTCGAGAAGTGCGAAAGCGAGAGGTGTACGGTATAACCCATTATTATCGTGTTAATGGGGTACTCCTCGACAAATTTAAAACCGATATTTCAGCTAAACAGTCGAGGAAAATCATCATTTATCATAAATGTCAAATTGTCAATATTAAATATCAATAATGTGTGTTGACAACTGGGCACAATTTACACAAATTTGTTGTAGTAGAAATCATTTGAGTTTAAAATAATTATTAAAGTCTTATTACTTATTTTTAATTCCTGGAAAAATCATTTATTTTTCAGTCGTATATTTCTTTATATTCGACAGCTATTGATGCTCCTCGATATTTAAAAAAAGATCAATTTCAAAACTGTCTATACGTATTCATTGCTATTAATGTGCGATTTAAGCATGCGATAAGATATTTTCTCTCTAAATTCCTTAATCCACGAGCATACGGTGAAACCGTATGCAAGGTACATGTCACTTTTCCAAAAAGATAATTACGCTGATGATTGCTATAACGCTTGGGAATTTGAACTACGTAATTACTGGCGCTAATGAATGTCTTTTAGGAAAAAGAACGAACGCAAGACTCCTTGCTTGAGGCGATAAAAAAAGAAACTGTTGACATATCATGCACATGTGTAACACTTGAAAGTGTCAAGGTTTATTTCTGCCATTTATTTCGGAAAACATTTTCTTTATGTTTACAAATCGCTTAATTTCGATCAATTTTAACAATTAAAATTGCCAGAGTAAAGAATATTAAGTAATATCATAGCAAACCTTTTAGATGTGTTTTATTCAATCATCGCATATAAAACAAATGTTATAACAACGACAATGTATTTATGGATTTATGCCAATTTGCCGTATCCAATATGTCAGTATGTCCGATTTTCACGTAAAATGTTTATTTTTGTTATGTACGTCTAGCTTACAACACATTTGGATTAATTGGAATATGAAAAATGGTAGAATATTTATTTTTAAAATATGTAAATCATATATTACATTTAAAAAAGTATGCAAATTGTATATTAACCTTTAAAGAACGGGCAAGTTTTTTCAAGACTTTTTATAATTTTTATTTCTAATTTCCATATATGTGTTAAAGTGTTATACGAGTGTTATACGAGTGTTATACGAAAAAAATGGTAGAGCCTAAAAATAGGCTTCCCTCTACAGGTTAATTCAAAATATTTTACATTTCTGTGTGAGTACGTCTTTTTACTTGATATACAATTTATCTATATAAAAAATTATTTGAATTAAATTCACATTTAAAATATTGTATAAACACGTACAAAAAAAAACAAATCTTTTGAAGCATTTTTTTTTTACTTTTTACTCCTCAAAATCAATTCGCAAAAATTTTAAGTATAATACTTATGGACAACAATTTTTAACGCCTCGATCTAAAGATCAATTTTCATATTTTATTTTGTAATTCGGTAAACATATCCATAATACTCATACCTACATTTACAGATCCGCAAAGTTCTCGATGGCATTATTATTTACTTAGAGCCGGTTGTTCCAACCTGTTGGTAATCTAACTGATAGTTAAATCATATGTCTATCTTTGTCTAATGTAAAGGATAAACAAAGACATATATATGATTTAACTATTAGTTAGTTTACCAAAAGGTTGGAACAACCGGCCCTTAAACATATATAAATACCTAATTAGTTATGTTAATTTTGATAATAAATCCGCAGAATAGATTGATGTTCATTTATATATAAATTCGAATATATATATATATATATATATATATATATAATCAGCTATTTATTTATTTAAAAGTGAGAATGACAGTGCCTTTGTAAAAATCGTGATATTTCATACGTATAATAAAATTTATATTGATAAATATCGATGTGGCAAATTAACAATATTTGTTTTTTTCATAAATGTTATTTCAAACATATAATACGCCTCGCTGAAAGTTTTTTCACTATTTTATTTTTCAATCTTTATCCTCGTTGAAAACTTTTTAAATGAAAGATCGATATAGCATGCCTTTCTCTTATATTTTCGATATATAATGTACTTTATGAAATATATACAACAGAATATAGAACGTATGATAATTTACATTCCGCGTACAAAATCTCAAAAAAAAAAAAAAAAAAAATCTTGATTATCGATAAATCTCCTTATCTTCAATGTAAATATATTATATACATGAATAAGAATTTGAAATTATTCTTTCTTTAAATCAGAAATGTCGCCGATAAGTTAAATAAAAGCTCTTTTCAACAACATAATACAGATAGTCCTGTAATAATTTTTTTATGTACGTTTAAAGTAGATGCGCGTAATCAAAATATTTTTCTAACGTGTAAATGGTGATTGTTCGTATCTCCAAATTGCGTATAAATATTTTCTTTTCGTCGACTCTATCTCGACGAGAAATCTGTATACGAATTATCACGTCGTGGAGGAGCGCCACAATTTTTCTAACAATTACCTAATCGAAAGTGCAAAGAGAAATTGAGATATATTGAACCGAGACCTTTCTTTTTACAGGAAGCACTTATCAAAAGATTAGGACCTAATGCACACGCGTTCACCATAGAAATTCCCTCATTCGCCCCACCATCCGTGCAACTGGTACCAGCTAAGGAATACAATGGCCCACCTATAGGTAACAGCTACGACGTCAGAGTTTACGTTGGTGAGTGAAAAAAGCTTGCCGATTTTCTCGGGCTTTATTTCCTCGGTCTCGACCTCGACGAATGCACGTATGCACTTCGAATAAAAGACAATGGCGTACCGCAACTCGAAGCGAGGTGTAATTACGAACGTTCGTGAACGAAGTAGGAATAAATGTATTTACGAACGAAGGGAATGTATTTTCCATCTCCCGGACACACAATTACGCAGGAATAAGAATTCGAAGCATCTCTATCGAACAACAGAGGACTTTCTGTTTACAGTCGATTCGAGGCGTGGAAAAAATTAACATATATTAATAAATTTCTCATAAAAGATTTTAAAATTTATTTCTGTTCCAAGTATTATATAATATAAAGTATTATATAAAGCCATCTCAAATAGTTCTATAATTAGTTTCTTAGAGTCCTATAGAGTTTCTATTATATAAAATTCTTCACTTACAAAAAAAAGTACGGAAGTGTCTCCCTCCAATTTTGATGAGCTTTTAATATGCTGCTTTCTAGACGAAAATAACAAACACGTATTTTTTTATAGGTGCTCGCATATTTAGTATGAAATACCCCTTCGAAAAAAATCGGCTTTTCTCTTTTGGGACGAATAAATGTATATATATAGGTAAATATGTATAAAAGAGAGAGATAGAAAACAAATTTTTAAACAAAAACTGAATGGTTTGAAAAGCACTTTAGAATAATGACAAAATAAATTTTTTTATTTAATTTGTTTATTTTTATTAAAAAATAAAAAATTTTTAAATTTTTAAACATTTTTTATTATTATTTTAAAGTACTCTTCAAACCGTTCAACTTTTGTTTAAAAAATTCATTTTCTATCTTTTATAGTTTCAGAGATATTCGGCCCAAAAGCACTACAAAAAATAAGTGTGCGTTTAATGTGTGTGGAAATAAAACATAATACGCTTTGTCACGTGTACTGAGCATAGAGATATAATATAAGAATAGAGTGCGCGAGCGAGCTGAAAAAGCGATATAGGAATAGAAAGAAAAGTTGCGCAGAATAGAAAGAGAAAGCTGCGCATGGGCCCCTTCTGTCTTTATTTCGCATTTCATTTATTTCGCGTAGACAAAAGACAGAAAGGGCCTATATGCAGCGTTCCTTTTTTTATTCCTATATCGCAGCCTCTTACGTGCTAGCATATGACTCGCGCACTCTATTCTTATATCTCTATGGTACTGAGCGAATTGCTGTGTTGATACTACACACTTATTCGTTCTGCAACGCACGTAAGCGTGTAGTTTCAACATAGTTAGAAGGTGATGTACACACTTTCTCGAAGCAATATCAGCAACACGTTAATTCGAAACACACATAAAGCGTGTTGAATCAATACGCGAAATACTACTTTACACATATTCTACGATGCAACACACGTTGATAATAACACACGAGCGAAAATAACACGGAAAAAAGCAACACAGTTTAAGCGTGTTAAGGAGGTTGGTTGCCGTCTGGTATCAGATCATCCGATAAATGGCATCCGATAAGATCCGTTTCTCAAATTTAAAGTATGACGAACAATGATATAAAGAATGATGACGGAACTGCACATTGCACAACTTGTATATAAGTTGTTTCGTGGTGTCTACTTTTATAATAAAGCGTGGCACACTTTTGGATTAATGTGACGTTAATCTAACTTTATTTTGGTTAATAATATCTTTATTTTTGAAGACTGCACACTACAAACACAAGTGTGTTACTTTTACACATTTTAAGTGCATTACTCATTGTAGACTTCTTACACGTTTTATCGTGTGTAAATTAAAAACGCACCTGAAATGAATTTAATTTACACACGATAAAGTGTGTAAAAAGTGTCTACAATGAATAACGCACTTAAAATGTGTAAAAATGATACATTTGTTTTTGTAGTGAGAGAGAAAGCCGATTTTTTTCAAAGGGGTGTTTTTAGCCCCTAAACATGCGTACGAGCACATATAAAAAAATACGTGTCTCTTATTTTTGTCTAGAAAACAACATATTAAAATCGGAGGGGAATACTTTTATATACATTTCCTGATTAGAATTTTTCATATTTATGCTACATGCATAATTTCTTTCTAGAAATAGAAAGTAATCTTTATCGATATCAAATTAGAGGAGACCGGGGCTCGTTGGCAAGTTGGCAATGCGTTGCGTTTATGTATTTATAGCGAAAGAAACAATGAAAAAGTCATCACAAAATATCTCTTTTATGACATAGGTACTTTTCCCAAAGTTTTATTTAAATCAATCAAGTATTACAATAAAAAAAAAGAAAACTCTGATTCAAGAGGTGGCAAGTAAATTTTCGAGCGTTTCAAGATATCGTATATTAATGTTCTTCAGCTTGAGAAGTAAATCAAAGTATCATTAGTTAAAAGAAACGTTTCTGTCACTATACGACATCGACATGTTATTTTGAGGAACAACAGTAATTTATTGTAATAAAATGACTGAAATCAAACGTATATAGGAATGGGATATGTTGGTTCATATCAAGGCACGCTTAGCTTGACTTGTTTTGTTGCCGTGCGCGTGAGACCTGTGTATGTGATTTGCTACCTACAATGCTGATATTATAGAAGCTAGATATATATTTATATTAACATTTTTATGTTGAAGAAAGCTACATCTAAAATAATTTACAATTGTTTTTCTGCAACAGCATTTTGCTATTCAATCATTACGAAATAACTTTAAAAGATATAATCTTTATCAAGAAGTACATATCTGTTACCCGGTTTTTTATTACGTTTTCATTAATTTAACATGGACTTTTGTCGCATAGCCAACTTGCCCTACTATCTGGGCAAGTTAGCTACAATGCAGCATGTTCGTATTTCACTTATTATAAAGAAACTATACAGTATACAGGAGCGCCCCTGGTATGAAAATGTAGAGAAAGGTTCTCTCTATCATATTAGTACTGTTTAATCATGATGATTAGTTGTTTGAAAACTCAAATGCCGAAATTGTGAAAAAAATGCCAACGAGCTCCAGTCTCCCCTACTACAATCACGCAATCACGCAATAATTCCTAAGAAAAAGAATGACTCTTGAATCTAAAAATACCAAGTCTTAATTTCTAACATAAATTCAATAGCAAGATATTTTTCCCGAGAGATCTGTTCAACTATTCGCGACGATAAATTCGTGAATTGACTCGCGTTTACCACCAGCTTTATCCCATCGTTAACATTTCGGTGAATTTTAGCGGAACGGGCGGACGAACGATTGCATCGTAAAACCACCGTCAGGATGGGCATTCGAGTGATTCAGCGAGCCAAGAAGCCGCCCTTACCCTCGACGACTATGTACAGTGTGCCTCTCTCTCAAGAACCATCAACTGGCTCGAGAATTCAGAGAGTCCAAAACAAGAGTGGCGTTGGCGGAAAATGAGATCATTGAGGACGATGGTTGGTCGCGATTAACGAGACACGACGTACATTATTAACATAGATTCACTTGTCATTAAACTTCAAGCTCTAGTTACTGCTATTGCACGTCACATCTATAAGTACCTGTATTGTATTGTATTATTTTCTCACTGTGCCTTAATTTGCCGTGAAATCACTGATTTTCAATGCGATGTTGTGACTACTGTAGTTACAGTAGTCCGGATTGAGACCTTCGAGACGAGACAGAGCTTGACTTTGAAAGTTCTTGAATAACACGTATCTCGAGTTTGATGTGAATCTACCAAGATACTCCGTATCTTATTCTCTCAGTTAGTAAAACGATCTCATCGCATTTATCGCGGACAGGGAGTACAAATCAGAACAAATGACATATAGAATTTCGCTCTTATTTTCGCAGAGAACGTGGGACCACATGCGGCAGTAGAAAAGCCATTTTTATTAAGTGACGGTCGTGTCAGATTGGAAGCAGGGCTAGATCATTCAATCTACGAGCACGGAGACTCAATCAATGTCCACGTCAATGTTAGCAACAATAGCAGCAAATCAGTAAGGAGAATAAAGGTACATATTGGTTAAAGTACGTACTATTAAAGATATAATCCGTACTTGTTACTACATATCCACGCAAACACATTCATCATCATTACGCTTCAGGGCGGGAATTTAATCAGAGTTATTCTAAATAACAAGAATTAAGTGTAATATGTGGCACATAAAATATATGTTCTAATATTTCAATTGATAAAATATGAGTGCATGAAAAGAAATTCCATTTTATTTATTTAACAACTGTAATGTACAAAACATTCATTTTAATAACAACATACAAAATGATAAATGACAGTTCTTTATCAATAAACTTTAATACACACACATACACACACACATAAAGATGATCTCTCTATTACCGTTCGTTTTTCATTGCAAAATAATTCATATTATTGCTGTTTCATAAAATTAAGCGTTACAAAAAAATAGTTTTTTTAAATAAGTACTACATGTACCTATAAATTTTTAGCTTTAGATAACGTGAGATAAAATTTGATATTACACGCATGCGAAAGCGTAACACCGGAAGAAAAGTCAGAAAATGGATTTTCCTGTCACTCTTTCAAAATAGTGCACTATTCCGCTTTAAACTTTAATTGCTTAGCTGCAAAAAATAAAAAAACAATCTTTTTCCATCAAAGCAATATTGACATATGGAGGGTAAAAACTACATTGGTGTAAGTTAAATTTTTAAAAATATTTCCTCGTGTGCATAGATGCACTTTATATATTGTACAGATTGCATCTATGTACACGAGAAAATATTCAAAAAAATTTGACTTACACCACTATAGTTTTTACCCCTCCATATATGAAAAAAAAGAATTATTCACCGTACGAAGAATTTGTTCACAGGATTTTTCACTGAATTTTTGCTGAAAACTAAATTTCTTGCGAATTACAGACTAATAGGCAATACTATGTATCAGCCCTCACTCTTAATTAAATCAGTTAGGACTTAATCAAAAAGCGTTTGCCTCTCCACAATGTGACAGACTATCTGTCAGCGGCCTGTGATGACCTCACCGTTTTTCCAACAATCGAACAATTAATACAGTATTTTTTTTCTTGTTTTTCCAAAGCGATCAATCGCAATCGTGCTCATGGGTTAAATGGGAAATTGTACTCTCCACTCGTGGAACGTCAGCGGATTCCTGCACTCATGATTCGGTAGTTACCGCACGGCAGTCGATATTTCAAAGAACACCGGACGTGAATCCCGCCAATTGTTTCTTTTCCGATGCTCTTTGGGGACCAAATACTAAGATATTTATGACCCGAGGTGTCTACCGGTCTCTCTCCTTATCAGACACGCATGCGTTTCGCATCCATTCATTCTTTCCATTTTTTTTTGCCGCAATTTCTCATGCATGCAACGTCTGGTGCCGGAATGCAAAAGAGACCGCTCGTAAAACTGATCCTCTTGCGTGACGAAAAGAAAAATAGGCTTAATCATCCGTAAAGGGATCAGCGGTGTTTTTCTACGAGATTACGCTCGGCAATAATCGCGATAAGAAATTTCGGACATGCAAAGAAAATCACAAAAATTGTCCTGACGTCGCCCTATTTACCCTATTTAATCTAAAATTAAATCTGAAACGTGAAGTCGGGAAAATTGTCGAGATTAATCTAAGACATCTTAAATTGAACTTTTTAATTGCTTCATGCACGTGATGGGTTTTGCCACAAGCTTCAAATGAAAATATCTTTTAAAAAAATGAAATAATACAATAATGTTAATCTAATCTAAACAGTCATTTTTTGAGAGATCTCTGTTTATACTTTTCCATTTTTCTTTATTTTGTGTCGTTTTTTCTTCAAATTCTCATAAAAAGTTATAGAGCCTGTATCAGTTTCACTTCCTTCGAACCTTCCGCGCTATAGTTACATTAATTTGAAAACGTGTTACAAATAATTTTAATTAATTAAATTAGAACAAAGCAACTGATTGTAAGTAATGCGGCGCATCGATTTCTTCGGAAATTTTTTGCTGGAAGAATGTACAGTATATAAATGACATAATTTATAATGTTGAATACAATCAACATTCTACAAATCACATTTTCGTTATAAATATTAAATTATACATTTTAAAAATTGTGCTGTATTTTTGGTAAGATAAATCATTACTGTACTGTATAATTTGACCATTAATTTTCCTTTCCGTTCTTAATTGCTAGGATTTTCTGTAACGGGTGTTGTGTCCTAAGTCATCCTAATCCTTACTGGAAAATCTCTATAAGTCTAGACTTTCGGCGCCCTTCTCTAGTAGAGTAAGCCACTCTGTCTTTAAACCTGTAAGTGATCTCAGCTGTTTGTAAGATTTATGTTTATAGTTTCAGTATATTTTTGCACACGTGAATGATATGTAACACGTCTGTCATGCTATTTTACCTTTTCATCTTCTGTGCGGAGCTTAACAAAATAGCAATTTTAGTAATGTAAACATGTAGTACAGTACTACACTGCACAATTTTAAAAATGTAATATTTATGAAAATGTAATTTGTATAACATTATAAACTATGCCATTATACTGTACATTCTTCCTGCAAAACATTTCCGAAGAAATGCGCCGCGCTCGAGCCAGAGACGCGAGCATGGCGCGGCGTAGGCGCCTCAATCATTAAAAAAATATAAAAAATATAATCTATCATTTCCCATAAAATAAAAATATATATAGTTTTGAAATGAGATAGGAGAATAAAACAGTATTATTTAAAAAAAAATTTTAAGTGTACTCTTTGGTGAAAAAAATTATTATCTAAATATTTTATCTTATAACAATTGAAATTTGCAATTTCTTGTGATTTAAACTATTTTTATAAAAAGATTGTCTCCTTAGTTTTAAAATGCATTTTTTAAGATTTCTCTACAAACAAATATAACCAGAGATATTAATTTTTAAAGTTGACGACTTCTTCATTTTTCACAAAAATTGTATTGCTTATAACTTTTGCAAAAAGAAATATTTTGGACAAACAAAAATTTGTAATCTTATTTTATTTATTATATCTTACCTGAAAAAAGTTTCGATCGATTTAATAAATACGAGATCATTTCTTGTTCGATTTGACGTGGAATTGCCCATATGTCTTTTTTCATTTGCCTTTTATCTAGAGTATTCACAAAGTGTGAGATATATCACTTTGTTTATAAAGATCAAGTTTCTTTGATCAATAACGTTCCCTTGCAGCTTTTGCGTCACAGGTATTAACTGCACTGTATTATCGCGTAGCGTTTAATTCTAGACGTTTAACTCACCTGAGACAATTATTCACTTTATTGTAACAGCCGCTAGATATTGAAAAAGGTACAGAAAATGAGAAGGTTGGCAACAGAGAGAAAAAAGTGTACGAGTGTTTGGCGTATTATTCAATTTAATCTTATCTTTTGTTTAGTGTATTTAAGCTCAATAAATTATTACTACAAAATTAAATAGTTATTCGAGGGATTGTTACTTAATATGATTGACGGTAATAAATAGATATATTTATATCATCTTGAAAATATTTGATTCTATGCTCGTTATATAATATTTAAGGACATATTGTTTTAAAAGAAAGGAAATCAAGTTTTTCCGAATTTTGCGCATGATTTATCGGTCACAAAGTACTGTTGAATTATCAAGAACTTATTGCTTATTGGATAGATCACACCTTTTTAGATGGCCTATTCGAAAAGCGTTAATAACAAGCTACTTATTAAATTTGAATACATGAATATAACAGTTCTTTTATTATAATGCTAAGGTAGTTTCATATTGAGCCCGTGGGATATAAATAATCTAACGAGTTTATTAAATTTACGGAAGTCCAACGAGAGGTGATAGTTAATTTGAAAAGTGGGAGTGGCACTACCTATTAGATATACCTTTAATTAATAAATGAGACTTTGTGAAACCAAAAATATTTGTCTTGTTATGTATATTTAAAAAAAAAAGTTTTTCGATCGATTTAAAAAATACAATGTCATTTCTTGTCTGATTTCACGTGAAATTGCCCAGTAAATTGTTATTTTTGCCTTGGAAAATGGCAACCAATATTTTCTAATTTTTTTCAAGTATCGACCATATTATATATGTTTTGTTAAAAAAACATTGCTATATTACTTTAAACTAATCAGATATTTATATAGGCACATATGTTTACTTTCATCAAAATATAATGCTCTTTATAATAAATATTTATAATAATGTTCTTTATTTAATTGATTGACAAAATTTTTGTCAAAAATTCAATACAGAAACTAATGTGTAGGTATAAATGAAAAAAGAAGTCAATAAGAAATTAAAGCAAAAAGAAATAAAAAATTTTCATACAAGCCTGCGTGAGTAAACCAGTTTATTGAATAAATAAACTGTACATTTTGTGTGCTTGCAAGGTAGAAACAAGGAACATCATGTTCCACATCTAATATTCTTACTAATATTCATGACTACTTGATTACTTGGCCTCCTATGCTCGTTGCATTTGCACCTACGCTAAATTACTAACGTGCATCGGTGATGGTCTACCGCCAAGTGAAACTTTGTAAACAATATAATTTCTGAAAGGAGTAAATATTTGCATAGCAGTCGTGTTTTAGCATAATATTTACATGTCGATAATTACGCAAGGCGAAAGTGTTGGAAATATATCGCGCGAATAAACATTGCACTCTTATACAAATATATCACTCAATTCAAATGACGGTAACATTCCGAAAATGCGAGACCACGCTTTTATGAATTATACATATAAACAATGGACAAATTTTCCATTGCTTTTCAAGAAGCCCACTCTGATGATTGTTGTAGTAGGGGAAAAAATCGCGGAAAATAAACTATTGCATGGAGCCATATGAAATTTTAGCAACAATTGTTTTCAGCTTTTATCAGCTGATATGTTCCGAAGTATAAAAATGGTTTATTTATATTTCTGCTGGAATATTTTATACCAGAAAATTTTTTCAAAACTTTTCCATTGCCTTTCAAGAAGTCCGCTCTGATGATTGTTGTAGTCGGGAAAAAAATCGCGGAAAATGAACTATTGCATGGAGCCATATGAAATTTTAGCAGCAATTGTTTTCAGCTTTTATCAGCTGATATGTTCCGAAGTATAAAAATGGCTTATTTATATTTCTGCTGGAAGATTTTATAACAGAAAATTTTTTCAAAACTTTTATTTACACGCGATATGTACACGAACTTGTTTTGATTATTCAATAAAAAATCCAGAAGAAGAGAATACTAAAGTCAAAAATATTTAACAATTCCCTGTGTAAGAGAATGTTGATTCCCAGTATATGTATAACTTAGTCCAATTTCAGGACTTCATTTTCACGCTCCTCTCACGATCCCCTTGCGATCTAATAGGTGTCTGTAGTTCGCATCTTACTTAAGGCAAAATTAGCGAATCTAATCCAACTCCCTCGGTATACGACTATGTAAGTGTAACTTGTGTAATAAGACTATGAATGGATATTAGAGACAAACAGAAACGTTCAAAACGTGCTTCTCCCCTTTATGCTCCACTATTATCCTATAGTACGTTAATGTGTTTGAAAGGAAGAAAATGCAGAATGATAGAGAGATTTGGATTAAAGAACAATTCAATTCTAGTGTCAATGTTTAAAAAAAAAGTCTTACATTTATTTTATCATTCGTACAGCAGTCGTACATAGATTTATTTAATTTTATCGTTTACAATATTTACACTTATACAAGATTCTACATTTATATTAAAAAAAATAAAAACAATTAATATTTGTGTATATATAGCTCTAAAAAATAGATAAACATAGAGTTAATACAAATCTGTAATGTTTCTTTAACATCCCCCTTTATATTATACTATAAATGGGAAACACGCAGTCACGAAAATCCATAGTTATAGTACGGAATGAATTAATTGAATAGATTCTGTATACAGTTGACAAACCGCTCACCGCTAATCGAGGCTTAAGAGCAAAGCCTGTCAGGAAAGCGGAGGCTCAAATAGTTGAAATAGCGATCGTTAGCCCAGAATATTGATTAATTCAAAACGTCGATTTCAAAGGAGAAATTCAAGGAGAACTACCGCATTCCTGATGTCAGTCTAAGCGTGTGTATTAACAGGCAATTAAAACAGAAGACAAGCATGAGTAATATATCTATGTACTATAACATATTGTGCAAAGCTTTTAGAAATTTAGCAAGAAGTAGTACAGACGACAAGCGTGTGCTAAAATACTACAGGTCGATACCCGATAAACTATACGCGTAAAAATTTGTGCTGTCACCTTAAAATATGTTTTAATCATCGATATCCGTCGAGCCTTCTATACCCCTATAATTTAAATTCTCGCAAAAATCGCTCTTTTTACAAAGATTTGTGCTACAGCTGCAGACACAAATTTGAGAAGCGTCCCATAACTACGGTTACACGCATCTGTCTGCTCACTCAAGAATTCATAGCATCCTATCCGATGTCCAATTAAATATTCTATACATGGGTGAGTAAGTCAATAAGCGTCGTCAACTAGATGAAATAGCTGAGAAGTTAAAAAGGAAATTATAAGTTAACTTTTTTGGAAAAATTTTGGGATTTCGCGAATGGCTAATTTTCTTCCTCTCAAAAAACGTTAAAAGAACAGCAAAATAGATTAAATAGGGATTCTATTAAATCGATTCTTTAACGTATCTTGCCATATCATGAAGAAAAGACAATAACATTATACAAACGACGTAACGGCGATTTTCCCGACGACGGACAGGAATCGACAGGAGCCATTTCTTCACTCAAAGCTATTTGCAAAACCACGAGGAGGAACGTAGAAGCTATAATTCAATTTGTTTCGCACACATGCAAGGAGCAAGAGACAAAGAGGCGACGACACTATAAATTGGATCCGTCTGCGATAATCCGCGTTAATCTGTCCGACATTTCCTTCTTATGAGAACACTTGCAATACAAATAGAAATCTCCCCCCTTCTCAAGGAGAAAGCAACCCGGGGAAACGCCAAAGGTTACGCCCTGACAGGAAATTGCGTTCGCATCAGGCGCTTTTGAGCTTTACTTCATTAACAGCAATGGAGAACGTTGTTTGAAAATAGGAACACGGTACATCCTGCCGATATTCTGCCCACCGACCAGAAAGGACGGTCGCAATGTTAACTTTGCCCCATGTTAACTTTGTTCCAAAACAGTTAGGCAAACAAACCGACACTCCTTGACCACCAGTAAGTTATACAAATTACATTTCGTATAGTCAAATTTAAGTTCGTAGCCGACATATGGATACAACAGACGTCACTGAATAACAATTGACTTTAATAAATGATAATGTTATTAATCCGATCGACAAAAATAATCGAGAAGAGGGGTCGCTAAAACAGGAATAATCCTTTTGACATGTTTCTGCTCACCAATTTCACGAAGCCCCTCCAAAACTTTACCTTACATACATGTAATTTTATATACAAAATTAACTCTTTTTAGAGATATTTTTGCTACAATCAGCGACAAGATGCTGCAATCTTTTCAGGAGATAATTTTTTAAATAAATTTTACATTCTCTACTGCTTATTTTGAGATATAAAGAAAAAAATTAACTGGCTTTTCTATAAAACACTTTTTTTTTTAATAAATCGCCTACCTTTATGAATTTATATATAATAACATAACTATATCATAAAGTATATTCCAATTATTGTTTCAAAAATAAATCAGATCGAATAAACCACGTATGTTCACACAATTATAGATAATAATTTAAAAGTCACTCCTTTATCCGTATTATGTGAGGAAATGTTTGCTTTCCAGGTATTTGTCGTGCAACACGTGGACGTTTGTATGTTCAGCAACGGCAAATTCAAGAATGTCGTGGCCCTTATGTCCTCGCAAGAGGACTGTCCCCTGGGGCCAGGCGGTAATTTGAGGAAGACTTACACTCTCAGGCTTGTTAAGGGCACGACTAAGAACTGGATTGCCTTAGAGGACAGTTACACGAAAACCGGAGCGAGTCTGGCATCAACGGTTACTAACCCTAGGAACAAACCCGATGATAGGAACGTTTATACGATTTACGTATCTTATTACGTGAAGGTACTCTTAAATATGAGAAAACAGAAAATTTAATGAAGATCGCCTATTTTAGAATCGCATCAAATGCGATCTTATTTTAGGAGATAAAGCAATCTTTAGAAATCTGAACCAAGCATTGCAGAAAAAGTATGAAATCTCATACTCTCCCGGTATGAGAACAAATTCTGATAAAAATTTATTAGGTATATGACATATTATAGATGCTCCCATTTCGGATAAAAATGATTCTTGACAGCACGTATTCTCATATTTAACGCAATACTATTTTAAGAAAAAGATAAAACATCTTGTTCGTCGATTCCATTTAATTTAAGCAAATTGACTCACGTTCTGTATAATTATCAATCGAAATAATACATAATACGCGGCTATAAGGTAACGTAAAAAAATATTTCATGAAAATGCCCAATTTCTTGTTTTCTTTTTAAGGTCAAGCTGTTTATTTCGGCGATGGGCGGTGAAGTATCTTTGAAGCTGCCTTTCACGCTTATGCACAGTAACACGGATCCGGACCTCGTGGGATTCCCATCCCCTGTCAAAGAGGCACCGATGGAACTTGGAAAGAACACGGAGAAATCCGACAGCAGTAGTAGTCGCCGAAATGAGGAAAACAAGCTTGAGGCCATTAAGGAACAAGAATCAACGGTGACCGACGTGGACCTAATAGAACACTGCGAGGAGAGCGACAGCACCTGAGAGCGGGCGCAACGAGACGACGCGATGTCGCGGCAGTATGTTAGAAAAAACAGCGATGTGAAAGCCATCAAGAATTCGAATCACAAGACCTGCAGACTCGGCATCAGCATTCAACGAGCTTGGTGCTGCTTCAGAAGAGCCTCTTAGTAAACGAATAAATGGAAATCTCGTAGCATCAGATGACGATTGACTGATAGCGTTTTGCTTGCACCATTGTTGTGATTTCTCTCGTTTTCTCATAAGAAAATCTTGCAACAATTGCATGAAAAAAAAAAGAGAAAAAAGGATAAGATGATGTATAGATAAGTGAAACTTGTCAATCGTCGTTAGAATCGTTGGATGTACACGTGGATATAAATGTGGATATCTCGTTTCTCTTTTCTTTGGATGAAATAAAGTGCAGATTCGGGAGTTATATATACAATTTTGGGAAAACAATGAACAACTTATTACGCTTTACATTTTCGTAGAGAAAGTTTTATAGAAGCGCGATTAATTAAGACAATGTATTTTCGTGAAGAATCGAAAAGTCGTACATTCGTATCGTATTATCGCACAGATCGTAGAAGAATTTTGATCGCTCTCAATAAAAGAGAAACGTTTCAATGAATGTCATTGTTGTAATCAAGTGTGAAGTTGCAAGCTACTAATGTATCATCATACATAAGTCGTATTTCTCAGCATAAAAAGAGATAAATTTCATTGAAAAACTTGATGAGTTCATTTTCCATCTAGAGCTTTTATCATGAAAGAGGACGATCTCCCAAGAGTAAGAGATATGTATCTCTGTATATTTACACCATTGAAAATAATATTAAGACGATATACATGTAATATATTCTATTCTTATAAACTACGAGAATTTTATCGCTAACTACCTAAAGCTTCGTGAATATGAATCAGCTTGAAACTGTTTGCGTTTATATCTTCCTCGGTTAACACATGAGAAGTCTCCTACTGCCACCTTAAGGACGTTCTCTCGTCCTTATACTAGATAAAATCGATTTTCTTAGGATTTTCTTGAAACTGTGAATATACGTTAATTTAGGTGTGCTTTATGCGTGGTATAAATTTCAGTACCTCTTCCGGTATAAAAAATAAAGATACTGAGCCTCAAAGTTTAAAAGAAAAATTTAAAATTTAATTTTTTTTAGTTTTGGCATTTTTTCCTTATAGAACTCGACGAGAGGAGCAACTTTGGTCCTCTTGGCCAACCTCGTATCTCTTACCGTTTGGCCTGGAAAACCTTTTCATTAGTAAAAGTTGAAACTTTGAGACTCAGTATCTTTATTTTTTATACCGGAAGAGGTACTGAAATTTATACCACGCATAAAACACACCTAAATTAACGTATATTCACAGTTTCAAAAAAATCCTAAGAAAATCGATTTTCTCTAGTATAAAGATGAGAGAACGTCCTTAATCACTTGCAACTATAGATTCTGCATTCGTTGATTTCGAAAACATATGAAAGAACATATGAATGAGAAGAATGGACATCTTCTCTCTCATTCTTGTAACAAACTGTGAACGTATCTACAACCTTCTATACTGATATATACCAAATTAAAAATATCAAAGATATTTTTTCAAGGAGATAAAGATATCTATTTTTTATTATAATAATTAATGTACAAATTGTCCTACTATAGCTACATAAAATTTGAATTGTATATCTCTCGATCACTGTAACTTTGATTTCTTCTTAAGGATTCTGAAGTCTGAAGTGAGAATTTTTCACGACAAGTTGCAGTTTCGATATTTATAATCGTGACCAAAATGTTAAAATGTATTCACAAATGAAAGTACATTTAAACTTAACTGAAAGAAATTAATTATCCACGTATATCTACATTTTCGATTTTACAAAATCTTTTTTATTTTCATATAAAATCCATCACATCTATCATTAACATTTTATTTATATAATAATGAAACAATTTGCGCAATTATATGCTTTTGTCTACAATTGTATTGACTGACCAATCTTACGAAAACTTACAAATACAACTAACAAAAAAAAAGTCAATCATAGTAATCATTTCCAAATGAGATGGGAGATGGTATTAATACCTATGTCAAATAATTACTTCAATCGCTTCTGTATCCACAATGAAGATATGTAAAGATGTACAGATTGTATCTTTAGCATTGTAAATAAATACATATATGTGTATTTATATAATAGTTATATATAAATTTCTATAATATATAAACCTATCATGTCCTATCTGCAATAGGATGTGATTGTACTCTTGAAATTATGATAACACATCGCAAATCGTTGCTAACAAAGATTTATATTCTGTGATTCATAAGGTATTATGATTTTCGTAATCCTTTTATTTTAGCATAAATGAAGAATCCTACGAGTGAGCCTCAACTATATTGAACATTAAATAGGAATGGGCAAAGTTGATCAATTAATAAATATTTGATTTTTTTGCTAAATTGATCAATATCTGAATACTTTTAGATTCGATTAATCCTTATATCCATAACTTTTTTATTCTATATTACTAAATTTTGTTAATAGATTTTACTTAAGATACAGTAGACATATAAATTTAATTCTTTTATTATGAACTAAAGCGCAGCTTCCTACATGTTAAAATTAATTCTTCCCTTATTAATCCCTTACGTTTAATTCCTTATTTCTGTTTGTTATATCTTAGGCTGACTTCGACCAAAGTCTGATTAACTTGATCTATATGATTAACTTATCGAGAATGAGAAATATCTATAGTATTTTATCAGAAATAAAAATTATAAATCTTTTGTAGTTGTGCATGGAAAGAAAAACTAGATTGAGGAAGAACGACGAACTGTGTATAGCATGGTGAAAGAATACAGGTGTGCTCATACTCGAGACAAATTTCGTATATGGTTCTGCGCAGATGCCAGATGCATTTTTAAATTTTTAAATAAGACACTAATAACATAACGTCGAATTCAGACTGTCGCAGCAAGATGGAGATATCTGGCATCTGGCATCAATTTCTCATGTAGTCTTCCACCATGCTGTATAAAATTTAAAAATGTTACTGTAAGCACTCGTGCGCTAAATTGATCACCGATTCAATTCACACGTTCAATCAAATTTTGATCAAAGTCTAGCCTCAAACTCTATGTAATGTATATCTATGTATAATAATTTATTAGCTAAAGTTCATAGCTATTAAACAGCTATAAAGAAATTATGAATTAACTTATTATCGTTCTCGTTTTTGAAGTATTTTCTTAAATTAATTATTTAGACGTCGGGTTATATTTTTTTCAACATCGCTCAACATCTCTGATGTTCAACGTTGTTCGTCATTTAGCGGCAAGACATAACAATGCAAATATACGACATATACGTACTGCGAAAGTGCGAACTTACCGTGCCACTGCGCTCTCGCGTATCCCCTGACGATCTTTTTGCTAGCTTTGCCGACGTCGTCCTGCACGTTGATCAGGATATACTTGAATCTCCCGTGGCCGTCGATGTCCACGTCGGGCACCTTGTCCAATAACTCGGACATCCTGGCGAATCGACGTGTACTTACTACTGTGCCTGTAAACAAAATACGCAACAATAAACACGAACGACACGACATAACCTTTTTTCTATTTATATCTACGTGTCGCGCCGCGTCACGAACAACATTCTTACCGTGTCGCTGATTAAAATAACGATTCGAGTATCAACGTATCTCGAATACTTCTACCTCAAAGCGCGACGTAATGTCATCCGCTATAATTGTCGTTTAAATACCTTTCGGAGTAATTTGCCGGCCGCTTGACGCCGCTAAACCGAACTTTAAAATTGCAGCCATGACCGCTACCGCGGATAACGGAGCGCTAATAGAACCATAAATCGAACCATAAGGGTTGGTTTATAATAGCCGTAACTGTTGATTTAAGCCGTAATCTTTAAAAAATTGACCAATCACAGTCAAATGTGAGAAGAATAATTGACTGTGATTGGTCAATTTCTTAAAGATTACGGCTTAAATCAACGGTTACGGCTATTATAAACCGACCTAAGTGCTGGTCTACAACCTTGCTTTAAAGGATATTTAAGCTCTAAGCCGTAAGAAATTGACCAATCACAATAGAATTTGAGAAGAATATTCAACTGTGATTGGTCAATTTCTTACAGCTTAGAGCTTAAATATCCTTTAAAGCAAGGTTGTAGACCAGCACTAATGTAAAGAAGACAGGTGTAACAAGCTGACCAATCAAAAACTGGCCCGAGATGCAAGAAGGAACATGGCTCCTCCCATGATAGCTCTGGTAGGACATATATTATTTAGTCGTAAAACATTATAAATATATATTTATTAATAAATTGTAAAACATAAATTTAAGTCAAACATACTAAAATATCAAATTTATTAGATTGATTTTTTTGGGTATTATAATTTAATCTTCCTTTTACTATACTTATTAATCAATATAAAAATTGTTCTTTTATCATCAATTTACTATGTATTACATATTTTTATTAATTTATGTGTTTTTGTTTTATATTTACAAATTTTTTAATTTTGTTTGCATTCTTGTCACGGACATTGACTAATGCTACATTTGAATGTGGCGCGATGTTCCGAACCAAAATTTGATTGGCTGTCGTATTCTTCGGCCGCCATTATGTGCAATGCTACACTGTGCTACACCGCATCCTCCTGACAAAGCGTATAGCGTATAGCGAACAGAGAAAAGAGAATTGGCCGCTTGGGCTCGATTTTTTAATTTATTCGATAGAGAAACATTGTTTGTTTTAGCTGAATTTCTTGCACGGTTTATCTTTTCTTCTTTTCTTTTCACGTTCGAGAGAAAAGGGAGAAAAGATGAACAGCGCCAAGAAGTTCAGCTAAAATGAACGGGCCAAAAGCAAAACGCTTGATTGCTAGCTCTCAAGTTCCTCTCTGGCGTAACCTTAATAATCGGTACGGAGTTTGAAAATTTAATAAAAAAAAAAAAAGTAATAATCTTCCTTATAGCAATCGTGAGCAGCAATCGTTTCCTTTCCTTCTAATCCATTGGGTGAAAGGAAAGGAAACGAGCGACTGCTCACGATTGCTAGGCTAGCGAAGTTTCGGCTGAACGCAGCCATATTGTGGGCGTTGAATTCTTAGAACATTAAATTCTGTATGTTAAGTATATATAATATAAAAAAGAAATTTTGTGTATATAACTCTCTTTATATACTTTACATATTTTATATTATTTGTTTATGTAAGAAACGACCATATATGTCGACTACCCATCACCAAATACACCACCACGTTTAATTCTTCAGCAAATGCATAGCGACTAAATATATAAATGTCCTTTTTTACCATAATGTAAATTAACTTTAAAAACTTATTTTTCTAATTTTAAAAATTTTATTAAATGGCGGAAAAAACGTTGGAGGGATTAATGGGTTAAATTTTTTTGTAGAAACCCCGAATGCTGAATAAGTGTAGTGCCTTCAACCTAATTTTATAATTTTTATAGCGCAAAGGAATTAAAATTAATCTGGGATTAATAATAAATGTGGACATTAAAAAGAACAGACTTATCTCGTTGAAAACTTATCTTGTGCTTCTCATTCGCCACTCTTGTGCGTTGTGCGCGAATTGCGCGGCCAAATTGAAGCAAATATGGCGGACTGACACAACTTTTTAATGCGCGACATTTAGATTATTTTGACCGTCGAGCTGGAGCTCGACTCGAGCTATACATTTATTCCGACGAGTTGCGGGACGAGTAGAGAAGCTCGCAAACTGCTGTTTCACCCCGCACAAGTGATAGTTGGTAGTTAATTCGGCTTCGCGCGAATACGAGGGTTCGTTTGGCCTCGGTCCTGCGCTCGGTCCCGCGACAACCTATACGGCGCCGAAATTTATTTTCGTACTACGAACATGAGCCCGATCTTGCGGTTGCGTTAGTTGAATCCCAGGGACGATTCTACTATCGATAGTTGTCCACGCACGAACGGAGGATGTCTACGCCGAACAAAGGGCGAGGTATGCGAGAACGTTTGCGAAAATAACCTTATCAAGCTCCGAATATTTTGCCTCATTTTCCCGCCTCGTCATCGCCTCGTCTTACTATCGCGATTTTCTGTTGTTCGGTCACATTTCTTTCGCAAATATTTATCGGGATGTCGTTTCGACAAGCGAGAATTCTGTATCTTTCTTATGTTCCGCAGGACCAGGGCGACCGCCAAAACCGAAGAACGTTGTTGCGTGTACTACAGCTCCGTCTAGTACTGGTGCATGTACGTGGTGCGGAGAGACTAAATTGCCGTTGAAATATGTTCATCCCACGCAGCACGGCAAGAAGGAGTTCTGTTCGCAAACGTGTCTGTCCGAATCTCTCAAAACCTATACACGGATTGCTTGTGTACAGTGTGACCACGTGATCAGAGGTTCGCCTTTCAGACTGGAACAGAAGGATTGCCCGCCGAAGGATTTCTGCTCTTCATCATGTTTAAATGCGTATCAAAAAAAGGAGACGCAAGCAGATACGAAGAAAAGTAAGTGACTATGTCTAAAAAGGCCACTTCGACCAAACTCCGAGTAACTTAATTGATTAAATGATTAGAGGGTTGCCAACATGACAAAATAATTAGTATGACCATTTGTATTTCTGGCGATATAATCGTTCTAACCCAATCTTTTGTCACATATCTTTTCGTATATTGTAGAAAAGAAAGATACGTAAAGGCCTGTGTCCACAATGCTAGAACTTGGTCCAAGTTCTCGGACCGAGGGAAAGTTATTGAAACTTGAATCGTGGACACACTGAACTTGAATGCAAAACTCAAATGAAAAAATGCAGCACGATTCAATTCAGACAATGGAAATGTATAACTTTTATAAATCTTTGATAAATACAGAAAAGAGAATTATTCCACGGGCCTGGGTTCATACTCAGCTTTTGACCCAACATTTTTCGATTATAACGTTATCTAAAGTCATCAAAATACAACTACTTCTATTCGAGAACTTGAATCGAGAACTCGGACCGATTTCTAGCAGCGTGGACATAACGAAAGATTGGGTTAGGACGATTATATCGCCAGAAATACAAATTGTCACACTATTTATTTTGTCATGTTAGCAAGTAACCCTTTAATCAACAATGAAGTTTGGTCAAAGTGGCTATAAGTACGTAGGAGCTTTCGTTAGCGATTCAAACAAACGTTAAATTTTTAGACAACAGGGATCCATCGTCGCCGTCCCCTGTCCCATCTCCAGCTCCGTCTGGATTACCAAGCAACAATAATGTACCATCGACGCAATCTTACACTACTACAAATAATCATACAACTGTATCTCACCCGCCGTCAACATCTACTGGAACATTTCAATATGAAACCTATCAGACTTTTGATTGGGATCTTTATTTAAGGGAAACAAATAGCACGGCGGCTCCAACTGAATGCTTCAAACAGGTACAGTACAATATAGTTACACGTAATTTTTATTTAATCTTATTTTAGAATTGATTCAATGCTTACAGAAGGATACCGAGCTCTCACTTTATATATTACACATTATATTTCAGCATGAAGTTCCACCAACGAATGAATTTAAGATTAATATGAAATTGGAAGCATTAGATCCACGAAACTTGACGTCAACTTGTATCGCCACAGTAGTAGGGGTTCTTGGACCACGGTTGAGATTAAGATTAGATGGTTCTGATAACAAGAATGATTTCTGGCGGTTGGTCGACAGTAACGAGATACATCCGATAGGCTACTGCGAGAAATCTGGTGGGATGCTTCAACCGCCATTAGGCTTTCGGATGAATGCCTCCAGTTGGCCAATGTTCCTTCTAAAAACTTTAAACGGTGCCGAGATGGCACCGTCAAAAGTATTCAAACGTGAACCAAAGACACCACGCTCTAATTTGTTTGAAGTTGGGCATAAGTTAGAAGCAATCGATAAGAAAAACCCACAACTTATATGCACTGCGACCGTCGGCGCGGTTAAGGACGACATGATACATATTACTTTTGATGGTTGGCGCGGTGCTTTTGATTACTGGTGTCGTTATGACTCCCGAGATATTTTCCCTGCAGGATGGTGTTTCAAAAGTGGACACCCATTGCAGCCACCAAGACAGAAATGTACATATATAAATATTTTGTAACTTCTACTAATATAATTTTCGTGCATCAATCAGTACATATATCTCTTAACATTATATAGTATTCAAATTTTTGTGATCCACAGTTTTAATAATGTTCTCAATTTTAATCTATACAGCAGGTCCCAACAAGTTTAGGTCTAGGTCCACCAGTAATGTTTTGTTAGTAATGGCAGTCTCTGGGAGCAACACTAGTAGAGAACCTGCAGTTGCATTAGTAAGTCCTGCAGGCTCAAACCCACCACCACAGCTAGCTACGGAACCTGATACTAGCACAGCCAATACCAAGCCGCTTGAGAACGGTCAGTAAATTATAATTATACATCCAACACATACGACGTGCCACATTTTTTACAAGAAATAAAGTTTATGCAAACACTTTAAATGACGACTTGATTGTATGTTACAGTTACACTTTATGTCAACAATAAATGTTACTGTGGGCCATATTTTGACTTTCGAAAAGTCAAAGTCATGCCAGCGCAATTTGGCACTGGTCCTATGACAAATGTTGCAAGAGACATCTTCCAGGCATTTTTAATGGCAGCCATGAATCCCAGGCAAATGTTGAGTTTACTGATAAACGGCGAAGGCGAAACCATAAATTTGAGTATGGGAACTCTGAAGAAGCCTGCCACTGTTAGGTTACCTGTTTTCCTGGAGGAGGAAGACTTCTATACATACATAAGGCAGCAACTTGAAGACCTGCGTGCATGTGAATACATGTTAGTCAGAAGGAAAGAACCTTGCAACAAATGTCCCAATACACCACCACAACAACAACAACAACCGCAATCCACTGTTAAAGAAGAACTGATTATGGGAGAAAAACGAAAATGGTCATCGGAAAATCAACAAAACTTAACGTCAACTGAGCAACAGCATGTACAACAAACTACTGTACAAAGTACAAACAATTCTACAGGATCACCATCTGCAACCAAGCAAGCTCGCAAATCTGTCCCTGGTAATTTTTTTTTTCCTTAATTAAACTTTGTTGTAGGTAAAATGATAAACTGCAAATTGCACAAATATTCATAATTATTATTTAAAAACGTATGGATAGTTATTGCTCTATTGCTCAAGATAATATAGTATAAAAAAAGAGTTTTGTGTTGTCTCGAGAGTTTGAATATTGAGGAATTAACTTCGATGTTAAATAGGGTCTTCATGAAATAATACGCTAATTAACGACATATTTACATACAGAATTAGAAGCAGCGACGTCTACTACTCAATCTGAAACTTCTGGAAATCGCACTCCTCCCGCCGAGCCAGCGGAATGGACTATTGAGGATGTAATCCATTATATTGCCATTACAGACCCAGCATTGGGACAACATGCAGATTTGTTCAGGAAACATGTAAGTTAAATATAAACATGCATTCAATGTGCCTTATGTATCTTATCATGAAATTAACGACATTTTTTAGGAAATTGATGGCAAAGCTCTACTTCTTCTCAATAGCGACATGATGATGAAGTACATGGGGCTAAAACTTGGGCCAGCACTTAAGATTTGCAATTTGGTAAACCGTATTAAAGGTAGAAGACATATGCTTATGTGATTTTCTCAGATATGAATACCTGTATAGTGATCTGAAACATAGGCATTTTATGCATTTCAACCAGTTAATCAGACTTATGTTCACAATAATAAAAATAAATTAATATATAGGTTGTTGATAATGATGATAGTGTGAATACACATTAACATTTGATTCGTTTCTGAATTCGTATACCTATATTCTATATAATATCTATATAATTTTAAAGTTTAGATAACCCAAGAATCCAAGTTAAGCTTTTCAAACAAATCAGAATATTGTTTTATTATTTCAGAAGAAATATAAATTCACATTAATTAGTTGTAACGCAAGTATTTTTGTTAATAAATTTATTATTGCCCTTTAAGTATTAGATTAGCCTAATTCGATTCCGTGTATTAGATAAGCAATTATAAACATATTAAATCTAATATAGTTCTTACATACACACACACACACACACACACACATATATATATATATATATATATATATATATATATATATATGCTCACAAAAGATAATGACATTTCATATACTTGTAAATATAGTCATGTCGTATGTTATTTTGCAGTACCATGAAATACATATATATATTGTAAACGAGATATTTGTTTTGTGATACTTATAAGTAATATTCATAATATCACAGATTGAAACATTTTTTATTACTTTTTATTGTTGTTAATGTACATGACATTACCACAAATATATTCAGTTTCCTGTTGTGTGCTATTCGACATATTTCGACGTAACTTAATAATTTCAAAAGCTTAAAAACTTTAATTTATATTTTACGAAGAAAATATAAATTATAGATTTTCGTTACGTTATAGATTATTTAAATGTATTTAGACACATATACCTTCTAGCATACAAAAGAAATTGATAAATACAACGTGTTGCTCTTCCTATTGCGTGATATTGTATCTTTCTTTTTTACATAAGATAAGCTACAGGTATTTTGGAAAATTTTTTTAAATTATAAAAGTAGTTAAACTATGTACGACTTATCATTGCATTACTACTGTGATATTCTCGATAACTTGTACAGCAAACTTGTATAGCAACTTGTCTCTCATGTTTCGCATTGCAATTTGCAAATATATGACAGTTTATACACATTACACGAAGTTACTTTCTCTATTTTATTTCTCATAATTCATAAATTTATTTCCATTTTTATTTTTAAGGTCCAAAAAACGTCGTATTGTCTCATTTGTGTAAAACTACTCTTGCGAATATATAAAAGAAAATTAAACATATGTTAAAAACATATGTTCTTTGTAATATTTCAACATAAAAATTTATTTTAAGTATGTAAGATTTATCTTTCCTTCTTTTCCTGTGGTATATAATCCTGTATTATCCTGTACATATAATTTTCTCAGCACATAATAAAATATATTCAAATGCAACTAATTGTAAGTTTAACACACACATTGTAACTATATAATTTATTTTGAATTATACAAGTATTATGAGAAATTGTTTTTCGATTACCGATAAATCCAACAATCTTTCAAATTACACGTCTATTATTGGGACATTTTAATATAAATATAATCAAAAATATGTTTTTAACTATTTTGCTAAAAAAAAATTAGATGTATCCCAATTATTAAAATATAAAATTGATCAACTTTATTACAAAAAGCTTACTATATTAAACGAGAGAACACAGTGCTGAAATTTAATACATGAGAAAAATACGAATGAATATGTGCAAACTTTTGTATTTGGATGTGATCTCAGTCGTCATCAGAATCATCTGAGCTGCGTCCCTTAATGGTCTTGGTTTTTGGTCTAAATATAAATGGTTTCTTACTGGTTTCTGAACATTGCAGATCATCATCATAATTAATCACGCCGGATTGTGCAAGACGGGATTGCAATGTTTCAGTGGAAAAATCATCACAATTTCCCAATTCAGTAAAACCCACGATATAATCCTTGGTTTTACCATTCACAATTAGCGCAATTGTAGGTATAATTCTGATCCGTAACCTTTCTGTAATGCATAAATATACAATATTATCACATTTAAATAGACTATTGCAAAAAAATATATCTTAAAAAGATATCAAGCATGACAGTACCAGTCAAAAAGGGACATCTCTCAACATTTAGTTTACAAAATCTCGCTTCGATGTGTTTCTTTGCAAGAATCTTGAAATGATGATCCACTATTTTACATCGTGGCGAATCATCTTTATAAAATAAACAAGCTATGTTTCCTGACTTTTTAGATACTTCAAAGAACTCTTTCTCGTCGTATAACTCGGCATATTCTCCATGGCCCTGTAACAAGACATAAGTTATACATACTTTGTTATATAACATTTTGTACAGCAGTTACACAATTTTTTGAGACACAATTTTATATGCATTCTTAATACAATATTTAGAATTCTAATATTAAATGCTCTAGAGTCTCCGCACAAGACTCTCGTATGATAACGTAACGTAGATCAACGCACAAGAAACATATTGATGCCGTAACCGATACGTTTCTTATGCTTTGACCCATGTTTGGTTACACTCCGCTATCATACGACAGTATTGTGCAGAGGCTCTAAGGCGAATATAAACATGGCATGACACATTACCGAAGCCAACCAATCCTGCTTTTGTTTTTGCATCCGTTTCAGCTCATTTAGTCTGTGCGTGCGTATCTTTTCGTAATCACTGATGTCCAAATTGTCTAATTTCTCCAATTCTGCGTCCAACTGCTGCTCAACGTGATTGGCAACCTTTTTAATGTTCTGTTCAAGTACTGCCTCCATACTGCTGTCAATTGGAAGAATACTTGTGAATATCTTGGGCGTCCGTTATCCTCTTGCCGGTCTGATGTATGTAAACGAGATATAACAGGTTACAATGCAAAATAAGGATAGTTTTTCACATGTAGCGTGGATGTTAAATACAAAATATGATTAAAGAATATCAATCAATTTGTTAAAGTTACGATTCGTACTTTTAATGCTCGGCGTTTAACACGGGAATTTTACTTATCAATTCGGTGATAACTCGACTTTTATTTTAACTCGCTGTATGTATGTACATACTTATAATTCCAAGGCACTTTTTAACCATATATAGAAATGTCACTGCTGATGCTGAAAGCGTGGCCGTGGGAGTTGGTGGGAGTCGTAGACGATCAACGATCAACAAATGGTCGCGTTGCCGTTCACGCAGCAGACCAAACCGCTGAGTCGCAGTCGAATGTGATTGGCTTTTACTTTTAGAACCAACCAATCAGCGCATATACATTTGCAGATGTAGCACGGACGCGCACCAAAATGATGTTTTATCGACCAGAGAAAAACCTCTCTGTATATCGACGACAGTGTCGGAAAGAGAAAAAGTGAGAGAAGGATCGAGAGAGGGCTATTAATATAAATATAAACTTATTTTATATATTTATATTATATGTTAAATATCTAATAGCCCTCTCTCCCTTTCTCACTTTTTCTCTTCTTTCATTTTCACACTTTCCAGATAGGCACGATGTCTAAAATCGAGACATATATAAGATGTCCCGTCTTTTAGACGTGTTATGTCCCGCTTTTAGACATGTGCGCTGTATATGCTGTCTGGGTTATTTCAAATAAAAGATATGTATCTCTATCAATTTATGGAAAATTTTATAAGCAAAACGAATAATATATTTGGAGAACAAGCAACAGCTGAATTGTTCATTACCGGCGCGCGGAACCGCGGAACGTCGCGTCGCGGACACGCAGCGGATCGAGCTCGCGCCGCGTGGTCGTCACGACTGACGACGATGTTTCACGGTCACGGCACGGTGATTGTGGGTGATTGTTACGGTGCGTGCAACTTTGTAGTGAACTCGATACCGGGATTTGACAATCGTGTGGTGTAGACTCGGCACTCGTGCGTCGGCGGATCGTTGAAATGAGTATTTCGCGAGGAAATAGCCGGCCGGTATCTCTGCCGCGCGTACTTTCGTGCGCCACGCGGCGCGGCGACGTGGTGTGATCTAACGATCAAATGTTAATTCGGGCGTATATTCTCGTACGTGTAGTTACATCCGAGTTTTCGTGTGTGATATACAGTATGATATATACAGTGAAAGAATATATGCTCGGACGAGATCGTGTCTCCCGAGACGCCCGGCCCGTCAATCCCTTTTTTCGCGAGACGGAACGAGTGGCGCGTGGCGCGTGAAGTTGGCTCCGCGATCCGCGATTCTTCGTGAGTTCTTCCCGTTTCCCGCCGTAACGTTCGCGCCACTTCGTGTACCGTCGTCGATGTCGAGCGGATTGTGTCTCTCTTCCCGCGCAATCGTGTCTCTCTCGCTCCGTTGTGATGTAGTGAAGCCCGCGTCGATTAACGCTGGGAGTGCGTATGTAAAGTGTCGTGCGTTACTTTGGTAATTAACACGCGCGATCTTAATTAGCCTCTCTTTCGCCTTCGCGAGTGTCGCGTCGAACGTACATACGTCGAATTTGCGTTGTGCTATTGCGAAATGGAGGGACCTGAGAGAGGAGGCGGCGCCGGCGGCCTGGGAGGCATCGGGCGACGGCGGAGCAATCCTGTGGTAAATATATCATTATTTATATATTGCTCGTTAACTTCACTTTGGAATTAACTGTTTAATTTTCTTTTTTCGTTTCTTTGTAAATTGCCTGGTCGAACGATTCGTACAAGTGCACCTGAATAATTTGTATAAATAATAAAAAGGGAAACTTTTGTTTTGTGACTTTGTACGAAAGTTTACGGAAAAGATTTCTCCGCGGAAATTATATTAATCTTTTATTTCTGGTTTTTACCTTTAAAAAACGAATAGCATATTCGTGTAATTTATGTAAAATTATTAGATATTTTTTATGTTAATTGTGTGTCATTCAAGCGCTAATTTGGATTTTGTATTTGTGTGTTGCAGGTCGATGTAGTGTGTTGCAGGTCGATTGTGTGTTGCAGGTCGATGTAGCGTTACTAACTCCGCCGCTGCATATTGGTGAGTGAGAAGTTAACGCTTATTTTATAAATCGAGGTAAATGGATCCATAAAAACTGTACGAGATATATGTAAGATATATGTGATACATATATACGTGTATCTACGTCATATAGTCATATATTATGTACCTATCAAACGTTCAGAACGTACATTACAAATATATAAAATCATAGATTCATTACCCTAAGATGGATGGGCTGGAATAAAATAGATATTAATCCTGGAGATGAGATGCATTTATTAAATCTAGTAGGAATGTGTATTACTTTTAAATCTGGTAGAATCCTTTACATTTCTTGTCTTTTTATGCTACGCAACATGAGAAATATCATGAGGATACATATTCTATTAATAATTTGACAATTTTAATATAAAGTAAGATAGTAGTTTCAAAGTTTAGTGTACGTTAAAATATTGATATTATAGTATATATAATTTAGAAATAGCTTTAAATATTTTATATTCAGAGGTGCTTATTTATCATTTAATACAGATTATGATTTATGATTAACTTAATTAAGACACTAATTTTTAACGTTTCGAACATTATGTAACTAATTAAATTTTTCAAATCATTATTTAGACAAATAGTGAAACATAAAGTATAAGAAGAAAATATGAAATAAAACTACAGTAAATAAAATAGTGTAATTTTTATAATATAAAGCTTATAAGTATTTTCATGGTAATTCACACCCCATGGATGATGGAGATTGGATCAACGTATTTATGTATTGTATATAAATGAAATAAAAATAAATTGATATATGAGTATGACAGGGAAAGACAGCCGATATTCACTAGTTAAAGTATATTACTTTATTTTCTCTCTCATCCTCCTCCCAAATATAAGATTTTAAGATGAGATCTTTAAAATGAGATTTCTTTCGTGCCCTTTTATATCTCTATCAGGATTTAAATATTGTAATACAAATAATTCAACAAAGCGCAATACTTAAAAATCTATTTCAATATGTATATAAATTCGAGAGGGGCAGAAATTATCTTCCTGTTGCATATATTCTAACAAGTTTATTTTATAAAAAAAAATGAATATTATAATTATATTTATTTTATCATATGTATAATATGTCCATTTTGTCTCTATATTTTTCATAGCCCATCCATGTGTGCATGTTTATTATGTGTTCAGTTTTATATTACTTGCAAGTAATATAACATATGATTCACTTTCACATCACGATCGAAAGTGCGGCGGAAAATCGCGCGGCGGCAGATCGTATCTGCGAATCAATTTATGCCGCGAGCCCTATCTCGGATAATCAAAATCTTTTCGTTATCTCGATTGTTATATTTGAACGACATATTGCGGGCGTTCCGTACGTACTCCCATAACTAATCAGATTTTTATCTGGTCGCGAGCGCTATAAATCGCGATACTCGTAATGATAGTCTCGAACTATGGCGTGCGAGAGAAAATCTTATCGCGAACCCTTGAAAATAAGTCAAAGGACAATAAGCTCCATACTAATAAGCTCCGGTAGTTTCCTACGAGAACTTTTTACAGGCGGTTACTCGTTCAAGAAGGATCCTGCAAAGCTTCCTTATTTCCCGTGAATTCGCATGCAGGTCGAATTTTAACAAATTAAAACGTAATTAATATCACGCGATATACGAATAGGCGAAAAAATAGCTCAGGTGGAAAGAAACCAGGCAAGTTCATTGACTCGCGACGGTAAAGCGCGTTTGTATTCGCAGGTAGACACACGGACGTAAGAAACGCGAGGAAACGCGTGTGCATTTCGAAGAGATCGATGTGTGTCAGCGGGTCCATCGACTTATACTACTAGACTGCGCCATCCATATATCTAACATAGTGTACCAAAATGGTCCGCGTCATAGCAAAGGATATAAAACGCATATGCGGCCAATAAGTAATCTATCTCTTTCCATCCAACAAAGCTAATGAATAAGATATACACTCGCAAAGATTCTAATCGTTTTGTCGATATCTTTCGGAATGCACTGACCATACGGGTGCGCAAATATTTAATGTTATAAAAATAATTTTCTGTTTTACCTTTTATGGACATAAAAGATAATTCTAGTTTTTTCGTTTTATGAAAAAAATATACAACACGGTATGTTGATAAACATAAATATATGTATAATTAGATAAAAAAATATTTATATTTATTTATATCTATATATCGTAAATTTTAAATATTTTAAATAAATTTTTTTTAACAAATCAAACTCGAAAAAGATTTTTAATAATATTTTATCTCTAATTCTCTACTAATAGATATATATGAGAATTTGTGAAATATATCTATCTTATTGGAATGTTCTTTCTTCTTTAAAATTTAGCGTAATACATAATTGTAATTAATTTATATAATACCAGTAAATACACACAAATATTATCTCACTTAAATTACTAGTCATGATCACGTTTTAAAATAAATCGGATTGACAGATGTTTACAAAAAGTCCATTATAATTATATCATTGATTTAAATCGTTTATTAAAACTTTATCAGGCAGTAAGTATTACAGAAATTTTAATTAACTCCACGCTAATTTTTCCTTGATATTAGCATAATTAATAACGTCCTACTTATCAGAGAATGAATAATTGAAGGCATGAATATAAATCGTGTACCAGAAAAGCGGAAAAATCGGTTTAAATATGGAACACAGCAAAGCAGTAAATTTTCCATATTATACCAATGCCAAATACTATTAAATAACGGGAACTTGTATTATATATGTATATATAAATGTCGTTGTTATCATGGAAATTTTAATCCGATGTATTGAAAATAATATGCGGAAGACATTGTAATAAAAAAAATTACTGAGAATTATGGTCGAATATATATTATACAAATAAAAATGTAAACAATATTCGATAATCATACCCTTTTAAGGACAGAGACTTTATTTTATTTATTCATATTTCAAGTGTAGTAGCATATATGCATGCATGCTTGCAATAAAGTGAAAAAAGCTTTTTGATTATGTTCTTTGTAATTAAAAATCCTTTTTTATACTGTAATTGTGAAAATAAACTCAAATGTAACAAGCTAAAGTAGGCCTTTCTAAACATGCCATTTATGTTTTATTGCGAGTACTATTTATTGCAACACTTTGCTTTATTTCATGGATCATTGATGGAAATTCCTATAATTTATTGACAGAGAAAGAGAAAAATCAGGTTCACAGAAACATCTGCAGCATATAAAATATTCCACACATATGTATAGGCTAATTTTGTGGTCACAGTAAAAAAGGCTATAAAAAAGCTATCAGAAATAATGCGTATGCAATGACCACAATTCTTAATTGCTGACAACAATAAACATCAGCTATTAATATATTACATTAATACTTTAGTTAGAACATCAGTTTTTATGAAAGGACTCTTGTAATTTCTCTTTTTATATAAATAAATGCGCGATTATATATTAAATGACTATAATTGCAAAATACTATAACTGTATATATTTGAACTTAAGAAATATATGAGTGCATATACATATAAGTCTTATAAAAGTAATAATTACTCTTAAGTAGTTTTCAATTCATTTTTGACTATTTTAAAATATTTCATTCAAAAATGTGATCGAAAAAAAGTATGTAAATAGTAATATTTTTAATATTTTTATATATCAACTATAATTAATAAATAGATTTATAAATGGTTTTGTAACGTTATAACCTTAAAGAAGGTAATATGCTATTATAGTTCTTTTCCCGATGGCTAAAGATTAGATACTTAAACACGATATTCGTACAATTATTACTTCAACATTTTCTTTTTTTTATCACTATATGAAATATAAATGATTTAAAAAATAATATCAAGTGTCTTTTAGACATCAAAAAAAGTTCATACAATATTTCGAATTATAAGATCTTTTTGAAATCTGAAAAGGTTCACAAATCTAGATCTACAAATCTGGTTTTGTAGAAAAAGCAAGCAAAAAGTAAATGTTTCATAATAAAAAAAATTCTTTAGTTCAAAAACTTTCAGCTACCATCTAATAAACGACTTGCTAATCTATTAAACGTATCTGTCGTGATCTTGAAAAGGTCCTTCCAACATGTTTACATTGTCTCATTGCTTCAACGAGAGGATTAAGCCCTGAGAATATTTGACAGCAGAAACGCTTGCAAGATCCTAAAATTTTACTGAACAATACCTGAAGTATCTATTTTCAAATTTTCAAAATGTATTTGTAGATAAGAAAATGTTTACAGACAAAATAATAATCTGAAATTCTTTCACTGGAATTTTTAAACATATACAAGTGACGGTAGAGACCGTCGTTTCTTCGAATCATTCACTTGGATGATCCACATTACTTATCCATATTTTGAGATGTGGGATAACAATATCATGTCGTACTGACGCACAGGAATGACTTTGGGAGCATATCACCAAAGATTAGTCGCAAGTAATTCATGTTTGTTGAATATTTACATAAAACAAATTAGTATCTCTAATCAGCCTTGCGTGGCTTACGCTTGCGAACATTGGGACTACTAGTATCAGCTTTAGTATCTTTATCTTTCTCACTCGCTTCAACTTCCTTCGCTTCGGATTTCTTTGCTTCAGATTCCTTCACTTCAAGTTCCTCTGCTTCAGATTCTTCTTCGTCTATTAAATCATCCCCAATATTTTCTGCAATTTCATCCTCGTCTGAACTTTTCTCCTGAGTAGCACCGTCCGTTGCGCCACTCTGTTTCTTCTTGCCTTGTTGCTGTGCCGGTTTTTGTGGAAAAATGAAGTCGATCAAACACACGATGAACTACAATGATAAATACAGTTAACATCACCTGTTTGCTAGGCAAATAAATATTATACGTTACATAATATAAAACTTATCGCTCACCAATCCTAACATTGTGCCCAAAATAACTGTTGCAATAGCAAAAATCAAGTAACTACCCCACACAGGTAATCCAACTTCTTCTAAAAGTTGATTGTGGATATTCTGAGCAGAAACAGTAATGTTCCATTAAAATTTTTGTAACAGATGTAATAATGTAATAACGTATAAAAATGTATATACAGATATATATATAGTAAGTTAAATTTTTTTTTAAATATTGATTTATATGCGTAGATGCAAACTACACAATATATAAATTTTATCTTTGCACACAACTCAATATTTAAAAAAAATTTGACTTACACCACTAGGCTTTTACTCCTCATATATACTTACTCGTAACACTTGGGACAGCTTGAAAAATTGACTTAAAATTGACATATGGATTGAAGTTGGACTTTTCCAACTAGATATCGGAACCACTTTCATCCAAGTTTTTTTAGACACAAATTCGGTCAACGAGGATTTATCTCTTGGGCTCTTATACTGCCTAAATATCCCATTGTTCACACTAGAAGATAAAAAAAAAGTTCCAAGATATATAGTTATTGAATTTATAATACAAATTCCTTAATTAATTGACAAAATATTATAAAGTAATTATGTTAACATAATATATAACATATATAACATAAATTATTGGTATAACAAACTTACTGATATATTGTGGGCAAAGCTGTAACCATAAATCTACCACTAAGACCTGGAGAATTCGTCACGTCTATCTTTCCAACATTGATATTCAGCTCCTTCTTCGATAATGCAAGATCCTCCCAGACTGGTTCAAGTGATTTACACGCTGGACACCATGGCGCATAACTAACAAATAACACATGTTAGATTCTAACAAACTATTTTATATATCATCTGTCATAGATTTTAACATATATACGTTAAAAGAATTGTAAAACTCAGTTTAAATATGAAAGCTCTCACAACGCTATCAAATATACTAAAATAAACACATATATCACGTCAATCTATTCGAATTGCGTGACTCCTTGTCCCGCGTATTTTTCACGGGAATTTAACGCTCGTCAATGATAATCAAATTCGGAGTATTTTTGACACGCCATCAACCACGACGTGTGATGTCGACGTGCACGGTCGCACACTTACAACTCGACCATCCACTCTCCCGTTAGCATGCGATCCCAGTTATCCTCGTTCAATTGCTCCACCAGGCTCTCCTTCGTTCGCCGCGTGTGCGTGTCCGCGAACGCGCTCGCGTATACGGACAACAGCGCGACGTAAACGGCACAAAATACGGGACTCATCCTTTCGTGCGACGTTTCACTCGGCGACGACGGCGACTTTAACCAAAACTCACCGGCGCCATACGCCGTATACGACGACTGGCGAGGGCGAGAGTGGCGAGTGCCGAGTGCCGAGTGGCGAGTGGCGACTACCACGGATAATGGGGCGATAATAGAACCATGAGGTGGGACAGGTGTAGCAAGTCCAAGGATGCGCAGTAGTCAATATGGCCGCGTTCAGCAGACCAAGCCGCTCAGTAGCAGTCGAACGTGATTGGCTCGTACTTTTAGAACCAATCAATCAACGCAGAGTGTTGATAAGACGAACTCAACAGTTCTGTCTGCTGAACGCGGCCATTTTCTTTGACCAATCAGAAACTGGTCCGAGATGCGAGAAGGAACATGGCTCCCCCCATGGTAGAAGACAGATATATTTATTTAGTCGTTGCACGAATTTCGTGATAAAGGTTCGTAAATAAATATCTCTCTACCGTAAAATATTATAAATATAGATATATTTATTAATAAATTGTAAAACATAAATTTAAGTCAAACATACCAAAATATCAAATTTATTACATTGATTTTTTTAGATATTATAAAATTTAATCTTTCTTTACTACTTTATTAATCAATGTAGAAATTGTTCTTTTATCATCAATTTATTATTTATTACACATTTTTATTAATTTATGAGTTTTCGTTTTAACAAATTTTTTAATTTTGTTTGCATTCTTACGTTTGCACTGTTCGACAGAAAAGAAGAAAAGATGAACTGTGCAAGAAATTTAGCTAAAACAAACGGGCCTAAAGTAAAACGCGTAATCGCTCTCAAATTCCTCTCTGGCGTAACCTTATCAGTACGGAGTTTGAGGATTTAATAAATAAAAAGTAATAATCTTTCTTATTAATAAAATGTCTTATTTATAGATACTATTATATGTATAAGTGTTAAATATATAAATAAAAGTTATTAATTTGTTAAAGCTATTTCTGAAAAATCTGACCAGACTTTGAGAGCCTATTTTTACTATAGGATAAAAAAGATTCATATAAACATGTGTGTCTGAAACAACTTGCATTTCAAAAATTTCAAGAGTGTTCGATATAGTTTGTAATAAAATACTACGAGAAAGATATACACTATTGGCACTATTGCATGAGGAAGTCATCACACAATTGATTTAGTATAAATGTTTACTTGAAAACATGAGCTATTTTAATAAAAAATAAATTTTTGAAAATTTATTATTTATTAATATTTTAGAAAGTCTATAATAACTTGAGTACATTTTTTTGGACACATGTCCGTATAAACTTTTTCTATCCTTAAGATCAATAGTCTATAAGCTTGATCAGAAACTATATTAAATGTATTAAACTTAATTACGCAATTATCATAAAACATCAGGTTTATAGCAAATATATATTTATTTTATAATTAAGTTTATTTTACAACTAAGTATACTTGCATTTATCGTCTCCTGTTATCAAGTTAAACGTACATGAATACGAGAGAATATGTCTTTTGATTTGAGATAAGCGTAAGTCTATCTTGCTTTTAATATTTGACATTAATACACTGACGTAGTTATTTTTAATCATTTCGTATATCTGCAAAACAATTTCAACATTATGTATACACGCTGCAAATCCTTATACAATAATTAATTTTAAAGTGAGATATATTATGGCTGCATTCCGATATTTACTGTCAGCAACTGTCAGTATACTGAAAATCTATAGTATACGTAACGTAAAATATAGAAAAATATAGATATTCAGTACTGACAGTGAATATCGGAATGCAGCCAATAATATGTTGAATAAAAAATGTGAAAGAATATATATGTTACATATTGAATATAAAACACATGAAGTATACTTATGTTGTGCACAGCTAATTGTAAACTTAAAATAATATTGATTCTCGGATAAGTATTTTAATTGTAAGTAAGATAATATTTTTGGATTTGTATACAAACCTCTTGTCTGGTAAATGCCAAACCAACTACGTCTGTGCCAGAGAACTTATGATCAGCATCAGTTAGTATTCGTCTATGCATATTCTCCACAAATTTTTTTATCTAAAACAGATATTACTTCAACATTTTAATCAAAATATTTATAATATCTAGGTATATGAAATACTTGTGGTATAATCTGAGATATGAAGTTCGATTAAATAAAAAGATAATAAGTAAAACGTAAGAAGCGTTTGACTTAATTGTTAGAAAATGGGTATAAAATAAAATTTACCTTATCAAGATGATTCGGAGAATACACATGATTTATAATGTCAATTAATGCTGCAGTTGTACTCATTTTTCTATAAAAACAAAACAGACATAATATATAGTTGGCATATATAAACCATCATAATTTCAAGTAGAATATATTTATAAAAGAGAATGTTATTACTCGGGCTTGATATCGACCCAATTGAATAATATGTAATTAAGCGCCGATTCGTTATTTGGATATCTTTCAACAATATAATGAAACATATTAATATAGTCTCTCGGTATAATCTTATTTTGTTCTTTTACTCGAGTAGAAGAACCCCTACGAGGTGCTAATGTCATTCCTTCCATAAACATTGATATGACTTGACGATAGTTATCGGAGCAAGTCAAAAATTCTAATATTTTGGTATCACTTTGATATAAGTAGATATCATATACTTTATTAATGGTAACATTATCCGCTGTCGACAAACCATGGCAAAATGTCCATTTTCTCCACCACGGCAAAGAATAGTCGATTCTAAAAAGAATGATCGTAAAAATTGATCTCGTATTCTTATAATCGCGATAGAAAAAATAATTTATGAAGCAATTGGAAATACAATAAAAGTATAACTATAAAACAATGTTATACGAAAAATTACGCAAGATTTAATAGATGCGATCTCAATTTAGCGTTAGCTTCTTTCCTGCAGTCAACATCGCCAAAAACACACGCCCATTTTGCGGCTTCTTGTCTCAAACTTTTAAAAAGGTGATTCTCGTCTTTAGGACACTCCTCGTTATTCTCGTCGGGATGACACTCTTTGTATCCTATTTTACAAAGAAGTGGAACCAATCGGCTAAGTACCATTTCCTAAATGTTGTAAAACAATATAATTTTGTCATTAATCAATTTTTAAATATGTAGCATGGAAAATATACGTTTAATTAAAATTTTTTTTATTTTAAACAATAAAAGATACTGATATTTCTTTATTCATTTTTTAATCATTGCATATATTTTAGACAGACGCACACACGTTATACATATAATCGATCAAGGGATGCGGTAGGGTCTCGCACGTCATGTAGATATTAATTTTTGACAATCACCGAATCACCTATTAGTTCTTATTGTTAGTACAAAATCAATGTTCTAAACGTACCAATTGCACATAGGTTTTTTAACAAAACTTACTTTTATCTTGAATTGCTGACTTTCGGGAAATGGATAGATATATGACATGCGTTCAATAACTTTAAGCATGGGATACCATGCTACATAGTCTGTCTCTTGCGATAAATAGCTCGTGAGTTCCCAGAATATGGAAGAATTAAGTTTGCCCGACATCATAAAGTGAAACGCGTCGTCGATGATTTGAGCACGATTGAGAACATGAATTTCCGCATAGTTTTCAGAGCTGAGAAAGCGTGCAATTCTTGTCCAACTCTTGTCATCATAGTTGACACGATAATATCCTGTGATAAACAAACGTTATCTGCCAGTAAATCATTTTGATATCGCATTTGTTGAAAAATATTTCCAAATATTATCTTTTTACTTTTGAATCAGATAAAAAGAATGTTTAAATCTGCTTGTGTTGTAAATAAAAAATTCGAACTAATTATCTGCGCACTTATGAAACATAACATTAAGTCAAGTATCTCTCTCTCTCTCTCTCTCTCTCTCTCTCTCTCCTGGAGAGATTTACCCCCGACAACGCATTTATAATAGGATAAAATGAAAATTTTTGCAAAACTGATCTTTATTTCTATATATATTATACGTATTACTGTAAAAATTGAATTAATGACTAATAATTATAATCTGATTACTACACAGCTGACAAAATTGTGTTGAATATTATAAATGATTAATAAACAAAAATCAACATCAGGTGTTTGCGTGAACAAATTGTAACGTAAAATAATGTAACTAAAATATAAATATAAAATATAAGGAGTAACACATTTAGAATAAAATAAAAGACCTTATAGAAAATACTGCAATTCCAACGACCTTGATTTTGACATATAACGTTAAGATTAAAATGATTGATCCTTTTTTTACAGTTTTACTCAATCTTATCATATAGAGACACATGCAGACACAAAAGTACAATAAAATGCGATTGTTTAATATTTACCAACTTGTTGAATGTTAAATATTATCCAATCATCTTCTGAATAACTTGCATCATTAAATCCAAAAACCAGATACGAAACTGGTGGTTGTAACAAACGACCTATTAAAGCATTAAAATTGATATCTGGCTGTGTAGTATATGTCACAGGAATCCACCGAGCCTCTGGTGTATTGTATATCGAAACGTTAACTAATATGGTATAGTATTCAGAATATTGCATTACATTTAGAACAGGATAATGATATTGCTTTATCCAAGGCTCTATCATTCCTGTTATGTTAAATTGTCCTGTAACTACTGCTTCATTGTGCGCAGCTTGCATGGCAGACCAGAAATCGTTCGGAGAAGCTGACCTAACAGAAATTTGCAAAATTTAAAACTGATTAGTGTAACATTGTACATACGTACTATACATAAATTATAGCAAATCACATCAAGAAAAATAAAACTACCACTCAATTTATACGTGCTGTATGTTTGTATGTCGGTATCAATTTATATGATTTTTGTACATAATAATATATGTAAATAAAAGAGATATAATAATTTGAGATATAACTTAATTGATTTATTAAAGGATAAAATCTTCTAATAAATAATATGTATTCGTTTACAAACGTGAGAAGTAGGTATAGTTACGTAAATGATTAATATAAATTTGTATAAGAACATGATTAAATGATAGAAAAGATGAAAAGAGATATGTATCTCATGCATGCAGTAAAGAAAAATTAATTGAAAAATGAGGTAATTAGTTTGTGGTTTATTTAGAGAGTTATTATATTATATCTTAAATAAAGATGAAAACGTTCAGAAAAGTTAAGGAACAATAAAGATGTAAAAATATATAGATTCAATGGCACACGTTACCTTTTTGACGATTCCGGAACAAATAGCCTATTACTAAAAATCTCTCTAAAATCTAAAATCTAGGCAACCATGATGCAATCAACTTTTTGATAAAGCAACCTAATACGGTTGGATTGTGAATTAAATAAGCTTTTATTTGATATAATAATTTGATTAAATAACTGATGAGGGTATATTAATAACGCTTACTCACCTGTTTATACCTGGCAACTCCACAGCCGCGCAGAGGGGAAAGTAGGCAACCTTTATTTTTCCAATTCCTTCGGGTATATTCTCTCAACTAATGCACAATTTTTATAAATAACCAATCGAGGAAGTTGATCGAATAAATTTAATTAAAAATTTAATTATTTAACATTATCCGGACCCGATTTAGCTCGGCAACCTATTTGCGATGTATCAATGTATATGTTCGGGATCGAACGTAAATTGATAACGGACTAAATTTCGAGAAATTGATCTGTAAACGGGAATTCAACGCATTCCGGTAAACGACGCTAATTCGAGACCGTATTCGAGAAATAAGCAGGTCGTTTCTACGAAATATCGAGGAACAGAAAAACAAGCTCGTTTTTGCGTGTACCGACTCTCTTCCTTTGTCTCGGGGCCTCAGTGCGCGAGGTAAACACCCCGGGACGAAGCAGGAGATTCGGCGAAAACAGATGATCGGTTGCCGGCCGCGAGATCTGCGGAGCCGTTTGACTTTCCGAAATCAAGCTCCTTCTCGAAGTGGCGGCACCCGATTGGCTCTTCTGAATTTTCAGCTCGTTGCCGGGGGACCGGAGCTCGAGGGTATAAAGCTCCGGCCCTCCGCGCCGACCACGAGCACTCGATAACAGTACGCCGACTTAACGTGTAGAAATTACGATTCCGTATTTCGTGCTAACACCTCGGTTCGTTTCGAGTTCCGACACATCGCTGCTCGCGATATATAAACGCCGTCGAGCAATCGTCTTTGCCGCGCGCATTCGCCGCGTCATTCTATCGGTCGCGGAACGAACGTTTTTCTCACGCGACTTCATCCGCGCTTTCACTATTGTCCGCGACAATAAAGAACTGTAAATACTTGTAAATATCAGCGATCTTAATTATAGACATTTAAACGATAAACTTGAATTTCTTCAAAACCTCGAACTCTTAAATCCTCAACCCATTCGCGCACAGTATATGTTATCTAGCATATATTTTTTATCATTCATAAATAACAAATGAGGGAATAAATTTCTTATACCGGATCTTAGACTATCCGAATTCCCCGAAAAGAAGCTACGCCTTGAGGTATCGCGTAGGATCGTGTGTTGAGTAAGGTATCGTATGGTGGTGCGACTCGTCGCACCTGGCGCCGATTGCATTACGAGTATCCGATTGTGCGTTCTAATCCACGATAGCCCTCCTCCGGATAGCGAGACCGGGAAAAAACGTCGCAACGTATATAATAATGGTATTTTTATTTTTAAGCCATTATTTTAAATAAATAATTAATGTAAAATAAGTATTAAATTAATGTTGAATAAATGTGAAATTAATGTTTTTAAAAATTATTATTGCAAACGAATAATTAATGTGACATAAATATTAAATAAACGTTAAATAAATATTTTTTTAAATCATTATTTTAAATAAATAAATAATGGTAAAATGAATATTAAATTGAAGTTGAATAAATGTAAAATAAATGTTTTTAAAAATTATTATTGTAAACGAATAATTAATATGACATAAATATTAATCAATAAACGTTAAATATTTTTTAAAATTATTTTTTAAAATAAATAATTAATGTAAAATAAATATTAAATAAATGTTGAATAAATGTGAAATAAATGTTTTTAAAAAATATTATTGCAAACGAATAATTAATGTGACCTAAATATTAAATAAACTGTTAAATAAATATTTTTTCTAAATCATTATTTTAAATTAATAATTAATGTAAAATAAACATTTAATAAACATTAAATAAATATTATTTGTACAATAAACTGTAACAACGTATAAATACTGAAAAAAAAATATTTAAAAAACATTTAAAAAATATTGTCTGCTGATTGGGTACTCAAAAATATGTCGAAAATGAAACAAACATTAACTTTTTTACCCTTGCCAGCATAATCGAGCTAATTTCGACGTTGTTTCGACATATTGTTTCGATATTAGCTATCTCAATAAAACTAATTAGATATGTTTTTATATAAAAAAATTTTTACCGGGGTTTTTTTCAGTACATATACAAAATAGTTTAACTAATCATATTAAGAAAATTAAGACGGCGAATATTATTGTATGTGAATTATTGTATGATTGTATGTGAATATTCGCCGTTTTGCAATGTTGTAACATTTCTGCAATGTAACTGCAAGCATCTGTGCTGTATATGGGAATTTTTTATAAGCGAGTATCACACACTTATGCACAACGCATAATGCGTAAGCATAAGAAAATTGATTGGTCCATACACATGTGCATAAGGAAATAGACCAATCAATTTTCTTATACTTTCGTATTATGCGTTATGCAAAAGTCTGTGTTTCCCGCTTTACTCAGTAAAAAATGACTCGTCAAATCGACGTCAAATCGATGTTGAATCGATGTCGAATCGATGAGTCATTTCAACATCGAATTGTAATATCATATTGATATCATTTCAACCTCGAATCGAGATTTTGCATATAAACAGATGTGCACAGAGTTACAACAGTAAAATTGAACAAAACAGTAACAGGAGTGGTTGTCTATCATTCATGTCAGTTTATTTAAGATTACTCGAAAATATGTAGAAATTCAAACGAACGTTGACTTTTCTTACCCTTCTCAGCGTTTTCGAGCTAATTTTGACGTCGTTTCAACATCTTTTCGATATTAGCTTTCTCACTGGGTACCACATGAAAATGCACAATCACGCGAGATCTTTCTCTCACCGCAACCCTTTTCTAACTCTTCAACACAATCCTCTCTTAACACCATAAGAAACAATTGGTTTGTTAATCTTTCTTCTGCCCATTTTCCTCCTGACATTGTACACCTCTTACAGTTGGGCGACAATTTCTCACTTTCTTATCACAATAAACAAAAAATTTTATTTGAGTTCATTAAAAGCATAGAAAATAATAACAAAGGCCTTCCTATTCCTATACAAACGCATATTAGAAATTGCTCTATTCCCATCATTAACGAGATAAATTCAGACTCTAGTTTTTCTCCTTCTCACTCAGACAAAATCATTTGTAAAATGTTATCACAAACCAAAGTTTTTCTCCATAATGTAGAGGTGGCAGATCGGTCGTCGGAAGAGAGAGATAGCGCTTGCGCGATCGGAGAGAGATGAGAGAGTGAGCGCGCGTGATTGGTCGCTTGAGATGCGACAATCGCCGAGTGTATGTGATTGGTCGCTTGAGATGCGACGGTCGCTATGTGTGTGTGTGCTTAGGGTCGAGCGGAGAGAGTCGAGTCCGAGACGTGCAAGCATGCGAGCGTGTTGTAACGACCAAGAGATTTGTATTGTGACTCTTAAAATATATTCATCTTCTTGTGAACTACTCGTGTGCTGTCCACTGTTCCATCTAACATACTCAGAAGCATCAATCCTACAATTACAATCCTACACTTGGGGGCTCAGCCGGGATTACAGCAAGCAACAGGAACGACCCGAGAAAGGCTAGGTGGACATGTTGGATATCGACGAGAGTCGTCGTGTCGAGGAAATAAAACCGTTGGACGAGTGCAACGTTACGGAGCTCAAGACCCTGCTGAAAGAGAAAAACTTGGCTGTGTCGGGAACGAAGACAGAGCTGCTGCTTCGTCTGCGAAGGGCGGGTATCACTGGAAAAACGGTAATGGCGTCGCAAGGAGAGACCGATCCTGAGGGCGGCCGTGAGCAGTCAGAAATTGCAAGTAACGCGATGGGAGAAGCCGCGGGTGTAACGAGTGCCAAAGCGATGAGCCTTATGAGCGCGAGTGCAGCTCAGAAAGAGGCTGAGCTATACCGAAGAGAGAAAGAGCTCATTGCAAAAGAGTTGGCATTAGCTAAAAGAGAGATCGAGTCACTACGACAGGCTCAAACACGTAACAGCATTGGCGCGCAAGGGAGAGCCCAAGGCGGTCATAATGCAGAGTTCGGTTACGGCGGAGTGTCGAGCTTCCGAGAGGGCGCTCGTATAGAGAGAGATGCTGACGTGTCGGTACGAGGATTGACGGTCGGTAACCAGTTCATGACAGCGAATGATCACATGCGAGAGGCTGTGAATACGCAGAGGATCAACATAAAGAGTATTGCAGAATTACTCAACACGTTCGACGGTACACCCAGAGACTTTGAGGCATGGGAAGGACAAGCAAGACTATTGAGAGAGGCGTATTGCCTAGACGACAGCATGGCGAAGATCCTGATAGGAACGCGACTTAAAGGAAGAGCCAGCGAGTGGTTTCACTCTAAACCAGAGCATATTAGATTCAGCTTCGATGAACTTTTGAGAGAGTTAAGGAAAATGTTCCAGTGCCACCAGAGTAAAGTGACATTACGCAAGAAATTCGAGGAGCGAAAATGGAAACAGTCCGAATCCATTCACGAGTACGTGCAAGACAAGATAATTTTGGGCAACAAGATAGCCAGATGAAAACATCTACATCATCGAGGGAATACCTGATGTGCATTTGCGTGATCATGCACGCATGCAATCGTTCGGCAACATAAATACGTTATTACAAGCCTTCGAGAAGATCTCATTAAGTGACAGAGCGAGCAGCGGTTTGACTAAACAAGGAAAGTGCAACTTCAACCAACAGACGACGGAGGGCCAACAGAAATCTACAGGGAGTCAGCACGGAACAGCTAGTAACATATATATATGTTATATATTATGCATTATAAACAATTTTTTTACTATGTTTTTTATAATAATTTTCTGCAGCCTGCATAAGAATATCTCCGTTATTTGCATGTATTATGCCTTTTAATATTTTTGTAATATATTGAAAATAATTTCTTATGAGCCAATCAACACATTTGCATATTATAATTTCTTTTAATGATGCAACATAGTCACATTCTAAAAAGTTGAAATGTATATTTTCTATTAAATTGTTCTATGTTTTGAAAACTGTTCCAAATGCGAAATGATTGGCAAGTAAGAATAAGTAACATTAATAATTTTTGAAAAATAAATATTATTTTGTTGTAAGGCATTTACATTTGTATGGCACATTTCACAATTTTTCACATACGTTAAAGTCGCTTTTCTTATTATTGATATTGGTATGGTAGCTGCGACATTATCTGTCATAGATATTTCTTGTAATGAAGTAGGTATATTTGATATTGGCAAAGGCAAAGATTGATTTTCTTTTGATAACGCTAAATGTAACAGTTTCTTTAAATTAATTAAAAATCCAGATGTATTATCTGCTTCGCAATTTTCTTTTGTGTAAGTTTGAATGTAAGTATTTATTAATAAACTTTTATAATATCCTAAGAAACTATTACAATTAGGATTTATATTCCGCATACCATGTTGTCGCATTTGTCCAAAAAAGTTTTCAATTGGATCTTAGTTAAACGCTCTAGTTGTAAACGTTACAAATTCGATTTCGCGTAAATAATTACTTAATAATCGGAAACCTTCTAGTGTATGTATCCAATTTTGTAACACTGCAGGAGTTTTTCGATCATTTGGTCTTTTCTTTATAAATTCTATTTTTTTAATGACTGCTATTGCATTAATCCACAACTGTTTATGTTCATTATTTTCTAATTGTACACTACCGTTTAAACTATCAAATAATTCATTAAAAAAGAACAGCAGTTCAGCAGTATCTACTCCTTTAGGAGGCATGGTTTTATTGGAAATGGAACTGTGGCTATAACTTTTACTCATCAGTGCTCATGACTGTTGATACAGTATAACTAAAAACTTGAGTACAACATGAAACTTTCATTTTTTAATTTTATTTGGTATAACATGAAAATCTGTCAATTTAGGCATTGTCCGAAAATGCCCGTTGCTATTATCAATTTCATATGCATCTTCTACATGTGACCATTTTGCTATACGTATCTTGCCATTTTCTAATTTATATTGCAAATCTTTAGTTAATAAATTGTTTCGTATACATTTCAACAAATGTGGTGGGTCATATAATGGGATAATACGTTCTCCATTAATAATTATTATGTCATGTTTTAAATCTATCTTATTATGGAATGCCTCTCGTTTTGAATCCAGAATTAAATGTTGTATAGCCTTTACATTACTACTACCTTGATCACATATTGATGCTACAATTTTTAATCCTGCATTATGTGCTCTTTTAACAATCTCCTTAAACGTTAATACAATACTTTCCCATGGAGTTGTTCCTTTACAAAAAGAGAATACAACAGGTTGTTTCCATGGTTTAGTACCATATATTCCTTTTAACATCCAAACAAGTGCATGATCAGCTATTTCGTTTGTTCTGTTAGCCATCATCGGTAAAACCTTCAATCAAATCGGCAGCTGAATTGTATATCAATGAAGCATCCAATTTCATTTCGTCGAATATTAATATGCAATATTTATATTTATCATCGGCAAATAAAGCTACACAAACTTTTATTGCTTCAAAAATTGTTTCGCAAATACCTGGTTTAAGAATAACGCTTTGTACGAGTTTTCTTAATAATTCTTTACAAGGTAAAGTATTTGTGCCATATGTCGATACGCCTTTGGACTTTTTTTACAAAGTGCTAATGCTAATGCCTTATCTTCGAATGTATATGTTCTCTTATATTTATTTTTACCAAAATTTCTCAAATAATATATAAAAAAATCTTCAGCTGGTGATTGCATTTTATGAAGAACATCAAGTGATTTTATTTTTATGTACTTTTCTGCTTCGCGTAATCTATATTCTAAATTATTTTTGCGCGCAGAAATACGTCTAACAGTATTTGTTAATGAAATTATAGTATTGTATATTTTTTGCTCGTAGGTTTAAGGTTTTTCTTTCTGCTTACGTCAAATAATTTCAGGATAGAAACTGAAAGATAAACAAGGAGAACGGGCTAGTGGTTAAGAAAAAGAATATATTTAAACATACAAATAGGGTCCGATTGACCACGTTGCGATTGACCACAGCCTACTCAGAGCTAGTCTTAAGCTGCAGGGCTAGTGAAAAAATTCTAGGCACCGTGAGTAGCTGTGGTTAATCGCAACATCGTTGCTATGGTCAATCGGATCCCTGTACCTTTATATGTACATTCACATATATTCCTTCATACGTAGTGAAGAGAAAATATTGCTGAATTAATGATGATTTAAACAAATAGTAAATCCCTTACTTAATCTACCACCACTCAATAATACACATGTTTAAACATTATAAATAATTATGTGTATTATAAGTTCATGTGTATATAATAGCGGATAAGAAATGAACCTAAAATTATATAATTGTTAATAAATTGTGAACATATCTGTTCTTTTCTATAACAAATATTATTTTATTACAATATAAATATTTATTTTTTAATATTTTTGTATTAATTTTATTTTAATATTATTTTTTATTTAGACTTTTACTTATCTAAACTATTTACCTACTTACCTATCTATTAGACATCAAATATAATTTGAAACTATAGAAAAATTAAGAGAATTTACTACACGTTCACTTACTATTCGTTTTTGCTGCACTTCTGAACTGGTGCAACATAGTGCAATAAGTTAGAATAAAACAAATATATTTTCTTTCATTCTAACTTATTGCACTAGTTCAAAAATGCAGCAAAAACAAATGGCCTTATGTTTAGAAACATTTAGAAAATCACAAGAAAGATGGTACATATTGGTTACGTTCAGTAGATAGTAAGATTAATAACACAGCCACACAAATTTTTTTTTTATCTGGGGGTTTGACCATGTTTACTTTATGTTTTTGGGGTCGCTGAATCCGAATCCAAGGTCTATTTAACTCCATCAGATCAGCATTTTGCCATAACTTCAAAAAACCCATATTTATGGATTTTTTGAAGTTATGGCAAAATCCTGATCTGATGGAGTTAAGGGGTTAGTCTACCCTGGAATGGTCCAAAAAATCGATTTTTTTTATTGGCTTAAAAAATCCTTTGAACCCTCTAGAATAAGGGACAAAAGGTCTTATACCTGCCAGAACTCGTTTTCATTGAAATTTCGAGCTCCTACCCAAGCGCTCCGGAGTGCTCCGAAACGCCTATCTGCGGCAAATCGTTACCTGTTCGGCGGGTACAGCATAACGATTTACCATTCAATTTTGAATTTCTCTAATACACTAACGACACCAACAGATGTCGTTAAAAATACTTTTTCAACAGACAGCACGCTAGTATTGCATCATTTTATAGCCATAGTTTCGAACAGCTGTCGTCATTTCGCCGTTTCCCGTGTAGTCAAACGTATCGTGGAAATTCGAAAACTGTCGGAAAATGAAGCGTACGCATTCTGGCAAAAAGGGTTCACGTGAAAGTCCTGGACGACCTTCAAGAAGTAAAAAACGACCGCCGCCACCGAATCGACATTTGTTCGAGAGGGAAACCGCGTCGACGAGTGCTTCCGCAAAAAAATTGCAAAGTGGCTCGAAGGAAGTGCCTGTAAATGCTGGCTACGGATACCGTTTGATTGCGTTTTTAACATTTTTTTCAACGTTGAGTGAAATGGTGAAATGCAAAGAATGCGGTGGGAATATCACTTTTTCTGAATCAAGTATTCGCGGACTTGGATTCAAATTAGTGGTCAATTGCGTCAACTGTGAACCACGCTACATTCTCTCTTGTCCGCTCATAAACACCGCGTACGAAGTCAACAGGCGCATCATTTTCGCTATGAGACTCTTTGGAATCGGTTACGATGGCATTAAAAAGTTCTGTGGTATAATGGACCTCCCGAAAATATTCCATAAAAACGTTTATTATGATGTGATGAATAATATTCATTGTGCGTCGAAAGCCGTTGCCACTAAACTGTTTTCTGCAGCCGCTGCTGAAGAAAAACAATTAACGGCAAATGCTGAAAATGGAGCCGAATTGAGAGGGTTAACAGTTTCTGGCGACGGAACATGGAGGAAACGCGGGTTTTCGTCGCTGCAAGGCGTGACAACTCTGATCGGCTCTTACACTGGAAAAGTGCTTGACCTCGTGGTGAAATGCTCGTATTGTAAACAGTGCAAGTATTGGAAATCAAAAGTAGACTCATCGGAATTCGAGGAATGGTCGGAAACTCATGCAGAGGAGTGCAGTGCCAATCACAAGGGAAGTGCCGGAAAAATGGAGGTGGACGCTGCCATAGAAATGTTCAAAAGATCGGAGGAATTGTACAACGTGAAATATTCTGCGTATGTCGGTGATGAAGACTGCAAAACATTTAAAGGAATTTGCGAATCTCATCCGTATGGCGACGATTTTAGTATAATAAAAAAAGAATGCGTTGGCCATGTGCAAAAACGAATGGGGGCAAGGCTTCGGAAATTGAGAAAAGATAAAAGACTCGGCGGAAAAGGCAAACTGACAGCGAAACTTATTGACGAGCTGAGCGTTTATTACGGATTGGCAATACGAAGACACGCAAATTCCGCGGAGGACATGAAGAAGGAAATCTGGTCAACATTGAAACATAAATCATCGACCGATAAAAAACCACAGCATGATAACTGTCCGCCTGGGAAAGACAGCTGGTGCACCTGGCAGCAAGCAAAAGCGGAGGATAAACTCGCCGATTACAAACATAAACCGGCTCTCACCGATGATGTTGTAAAGGCCCTCACTCCCATATACGAGGAACTTAGCAACGAAAATTTATTATCGCGATGTGTCGGCGGATTCACCCAAAACAATAACGAGAGTCTCAACGGTATGATATGGTCGTTTGCTCCGAAACGAGTGTTTAGTGGCGCGAAAACTGTGGAAGTGGCATCATATTTTGCAGCAAGCATTTTTAATCACGGGTACGAAAGTATTCTACAAATGATGGGCGTCCTGAACTTACAAATTGGACCAAATGCTGTCGAAATGTGCGATAAAGCGGATGAGCTGCGAATTGCGATTGCTGACAAGCGGTCGTTCGAGACCTCCAAGGAAGAAAGAATTAATAGAAGAACAGCACGATCGGCTCTCGAAGAGAATTTTCACGAGGTGGAAGGTTTACTGTATGACGCAGGAATGGCTGATTAACGGTAAGACGCTTAAAATGCAATTTTTCACTCAAAAAACTAGTACCGAAACTTTAAACGCGTTTTTCTCAAAACTATGTTTTTCAAAACGGTGTACACGATATCTCGAGTTCTAATCAATGAATCGACTTCAAACTTGGTACACATATTCTATAAAATAGTAGTTACGGAATGACGGACGATTTTATCATTATAATATTTTGTTCAATAATTATTAATAATAATAACACGTAATTTGAGTCCAAAAATGCAGCGAAAAATTCAGGAATTTTTTTCTTGACGCCAAAAACAAGGAGAGAAAAAAAGCTCCGTCATTCCGAAGACAATACAATATAGTTTATGACTATATTTTTTTTTTTGTTTCAGACCATCCACATTCCAGAAACCATGTACACCGTTTGACCACCTTTAAAAAACATAGGTTGCGCGCGAAGGAGTGCCTCATCGCCATCTTGAAATTTTTCAACGCAGAAAAATTTGGACATGTTCTCGAAACTTTAAGAAAGAAAATAAAAAAAAAAACATTCATTTATCACCGATATTTCGTCTAAATTAATTCTTGAAAATTCGCCTGTTTTTTTGCTCTCCAGGGTAGACTAACCCCTTAAATAAACCTCGAATTCGGATTCAGCGACCTTTTTTTTTACGCAGGAGAAATCTTTCAATCATCGGGCCCACCACGGAGCAGCCAGGGCTAACCTGACCACGCTCGATCGGGGAGCGCCCGCGGCAACCAGTCACGGACCCCGGAGGGTCAACGATCAGGGATTTTACGCCGCGGGCAACCAGTCACGAGCGCGGCCGGCGCCCGGCCGCGTCCGAGGGATGGCCCGGTGACCCCCCTTGCGGGGGGAAGACCCCTCGCTCCCGGGGTGGAGCGAGGGAGTGTCGGATTCTACGAACGCGCCCGCTCCGAATTACGGGGGAAGCGGCGAGAGGAGCCGAAGGCCCTCACCCGCACGCCCCCAAGGAACGCGCGCGCCCATAGCCTACCGACTAAAACTCCTGCGAGTGACCCTACCTTGCGCTTGAGGGGGAGCCCTGGGAATCGCACTGATCCTTCCGCGAGCTCCCCCGCGCACTCGCTTCTGCGAGACATCTAATTTGTGGCGGATGAGTGTCACCACCCTCATCCGCCACCCCTCCCTCCGGGTTGCCGCTGCCTGTGAGGCAGCAGCAGCGGACGAGCGGCGGCCCCCGGTCGCTTCGCCCGCCCCCGGGCGGGGAGAGGAAAGAGGCGGCGTGCCGCACTCCCTCTTCCCCCCGCGCCCCTCTAGGGGGCAGGCGGGCGCCGTCCCGCGGGAAGACGAGGTCCGTCGGAACTCCATCCCCGCGAGTCCGGCACCCTGCCCTCGCGGGCCAAGGGGAGCGCTTGTGGAGGACACCCCATGGGGAGTCCTCCCGAGCCCCCCTTGGCCCGCACCCTCCACCGACCTGCTCGGCAAATTGCGTCGGGAGGGGAGGGATCCCCACCTCCGTGGAGGTTCTGGGGATCCCCCCCCTGCCGACGCCCACTCCCCTCCTTTTTCCTAACACGCGGTTCCCCTATTCCGGGGGGAGACCGCGCCAAGACTTTAGCCCTGTTGTCCTTATTCACTTTCCGAGTGAGGGAGGGCAGCTTCTCCCCTCCTCACTCGTTCGTCCGCCTCCTTCTTACGCATAACTGCATTGGCGAAGGAGGCGAACTCCCTCCAATTTCTACTCCCCTCCTCTCCCGGCCTGACCAGTTTGGCCACGACCGCCGGGAGGGAGAGATCCTCACCTATGTGTGCCCGGAGGGCACGGCGCTCTTCTGTCCACGCAGGACAGATTTCCAACGTATGTTACGCCGTGTCCGCCCCCTCCGGGCAGTGCCAGCAGCGCGTGGTGCGCTCCTTCCCGATTCTGTGCAGATACTCCCCGAAGCAACCGTGCCCGGTGAGTATCTGCACAGTGTGGAAGGTCAAGTTGTGTTCCTTGATTCCTTCCACCCACTCCCCAAATACCGGCTGGACAGCCATGGCGACTCTCTTGCCGAATTTGTGGCGGGGATCCGCCAGCCACTCCTCCCATCGAGTGACTAATGTCGCCATGGCCTGGGACCTCAGCGCCGTCCTTATTTGCGGGTAATTTCCCCCAGCCTGCCGCGGATCTCATGCACTTTATCGTACGTTTCGGCGTACGATCTCGCGAGCAGATGTGCCGGGGGGATACCCGCAAGGACGGTCGTTGCTACATGAGGCGACGGTCCTAGTACGCCCTCGCCGCTCTGAGGGCGATCACGCGTTGCGTGCTTCTCTAACTTAGCCCTCAGAGCGCGCGAGCTCTCCGCTTTCGCCCACCACACGGGCGCGGCGTACATCAACATTGAATGGACCGTCGCCGTGTAGAGGCGGCGCACGCGACCCCCAGCCCCCCCAAGGTTGGGTAAGAGCCGAGACAGGTTATTAGCCACCTGCCTCGCTCTCGGGGCCACACTGTCGACGTGCGCGCCAAAGTCCCTATCCGTGTCCAGCCACATACCAAGGTATTTAATCCGGGGAGTGATCGGGATTTTTACCCCTCCTATTCGGAGACTGAGTCCCATGGGCGGTGGTCCACGCTCCCTCCTATTATAGAAGACCGTGGCCTGCGTCTTCTGCGGGGCCACCTTGAGACCCAGCCTCTCGATGGAGCGCACAACGCTCGCTGCTGCTATGTTCGCCAGTCTGAACATCTCCCGCCAGTCCTCCCCACTGACTCCCAGGTATACGTCATCGGCGTATCCCGAGAGCCAACAACCTGTGGGGAGGAGTGTCCCAAGGACCAGGTCATAGGCGATAATCCACAGCAGGGGTCCCAATACCGACCCCTGTGGGACCCCGCACTCCATCAGCCTGATCCTTAGGACTCCGTCCCGGTCCGTGTATGTTAAGCCCCTGTCCACGAAATAGTCTCTGACGACCATTATTAAGTACATGGGGACCCCAAAGTCTAACAGGGCCCCCATGATGACGGGCCAGGGGAGGGAGTTGAAGGCGTTTCTGACATCGAATCCGATGCCCATTACAACTCTCTCCTCGGCTATCTCGGCCTCCGTCCGGGAGAGGACGCGCTTGATTGCGTCCACCGTTGATCTCCCGGCACGGAAGCCGAACTGGTCGTCAGAGAGTCCCCTCCTTTCCTTGTCGGACAGGTGCTGGACGAGGCGTTCAGCGATAATCCGCTCTAGGATTTTTCCTGCCTCGTCCAGCAGGCACACGGGCCGGTACGAGGAGGGCAAGTTTGACGATTTGCCCCCCTTCGGCAGGAGAACCAGACTGGCTTCCTTCCATTTTCTGGGGAAACGGCCAGCCCGCAGGCACGCAGTGAACACCCTGCGCATCCTGCTGGCCATCTCCCCAGCAGCCAAGGGCCACGCTCGCCCGGGAATTCCATCGGGTCCTGGGGCTTTGCCCCTCTTGACCCGCTTGAGCGCCCTCGACAGCTCTTCAGCTGTGACCCCCCATTCGTCCCTCTATTCCGGCGTGACTGCCGGTATTCCTATCTCCCCCCCGTTACATCGGGGGAAGAGTGTGTCGACGATCTCGTCTACGAATGGGGGGTCCAGCGTCTCCGTTAGCGGGGGCGCCCAGGGTTTTAACTTGGTTTGCACCAATTTGTACGGGCGCCCCCACGGATCCTCCTCTACGCTGTCGAGGAGCTCGTCCCAGGCGAGCCCCTTGGCCTTGCGAATGGCTATGGAGAGGTCCTGGCGGGCGGCACGCCAGGCCTCTCCAGCTTCCTCCACAGTAGGGCCTCTTCTCCCTCGTCTGGCCCTCTGCCAAGTCCTTTTGGCCCTGGTGGAGGAGCGTCTCAACCTCGTAAGTTCCTCATTCCACCAGTAGACCATTTTACGGGGGGGGGGGGGAGTGGACAGAGTCGGGGCATGGCCACGTCGCAAACTTTGGCCATTGTTTCGACCAGCCCCTCAGCCTCCCTGTCCAACTCCCCCTCCTCGATCGTATCTCCTCCCTCTTGGCCCCAAGTTAGAGCCTTAGCCGCGGCCAGAAATCTATCGGCGTCCAACTTTTTTATGGCCCATCTCCGTCTTGACTTCGTTGCCTCGCGACGGTGGGTGAGCACCTCCGGGGAGGTGACGCGGACCGACATTGAATATAACGGTGGTCCGACAGGGTTTCAAGGTCCGTTATCACCCCCCAGTTGCTAATATCGCGGGCGGCAAGGGGGGTGGCCCAAGTTAGGTCCACCACCGACAAACCTCGCCGCCGCTCACAGGTGCTCTCTCGGCCCGAGTTCACCAGACTCAGGCCGAGTTCCGCCGCCCAGGCCTCGGTGACGGGGCCCCTCCAGTTTGCTGGCGGGGGACAATTTCACAACGCGGATCTCGCGTTGAAGTCCCCCGCCACTATTACCCGCCCCGATGTGCAGCCGCGCACGCAGTCCTCCAGATCTGAGAGTAACTGCTCGTACCGGGGGCGGGTCCAGCTAGGAGGGGCATAAACCGCCACCACAGAGATGGGCCCACAGTCGACGGCGACGAACCCCGTGCCTTTCTGCCTCGTCGTGCACGGGGGGGACGTCTCCGTCGCCCTCCAAGTAATTGCAACGGAGCCCCCGCTGTCCCCCACCCAATTACGTGGGACGCTGTAGGGCTCCGCTGCAATTCCCATACCACCCGCGTTCCGCCAGGGTTTGACAGAACATGCGTGGTTCAAATTGGACTGGAGAATCCTCAGGGACATTACAAGTATCCCACGAGCGGACCCTCCAGTCCTTCTTCTCCAGCGGTGTCATCTTCCTGTGGAGTGGTGCTCTCCACTTCCTCCTTACGCTCCGTATCCGCTGCCGCAGTTTCCTCCTTTTCTGTGGTCGGCAGGGGGACTTCCATTACCCCCTCCGTTTCCATGGGTTCCATGGTGTCCGAAGCTTTGTTCGGAACCTGGACCCTGTCCCCTTCCTTTTGCCTCTTCGGTGGCCTTTGCTCCTTAGGAGGCTCTTCGTGGGTCACCACTCCCACGATCCGGAGGGCGTCCGATTTGACTAAAATCTTCTCGCCCTCCGTTTTCCTCTTCTGGGATTTCTTGTCTTTCGGGGGGGGGGGGGGGATCCTGCGAGGCTGCCACGCCAGCTATCAGCCTTCCCCCTTCTGTAACCTTGAATCCCTTGACCTTTATATTTGACACAGGCTTGGGCTTGGGTTTCCCCTTTCCCTTGCCTGTGACCTCAGGGTTCTCTCCTCCTTTCCTGGCTGCCTCCTCCTTCTCCTTCACCTTCTTAGCAGCTCCCCGCTTCTTTCCTGTCCTGCATCCTTTACAGGCCGGCCCCCCCAAGCGGTGGTCATGGGGGAGCCTCTTGTCCCTACACACTGTGCAGCGGGCGGGAGCCTGGCATTCCTTAGCGGGATGACCCAGTTCTCCGCATCTGTAGCAGGCCCCTGTCCTATCTTTATCGTTATGACAGGTGGCCCTGGTGTGCCCGAGCTCCATACACTTGTAACACTGGAGTGGTCGTTTATCCAGCATTTCCACTTTAGTGGACGACCACCCCAGTGCCATCTTGCCCTCCCTGGCGAGTTTGTTCGCTGTCGCTAGTGGGCAGCTCACCACTGTCGAACACAGTCCGTTCGCCATCCTCCTTATCGGTTCGACTTTGAAGTTGATAAGGCCCATGCTCTCCTTGTTGGCAAGGGCCTCACCAATCTCTTCTTCGCTTATGGATTCTTCGAATCCGGATAGCCTGATGTCGGCCGTCATCGTTGGTCGGCCGATTCTGACTCCTTCCCTACCTGCGAGTGCCTCCGACATCTTCTCCGCCAGGGCGTCGGCCTTCTCGACATTGCCTTGCCCCGCAATTTCGAGACTCAGAGCCCCGGTTGCAGTTCGTCTGATGTTGGGGATTTTCTCTATTCCCAGGCTATCAAGCTTGATCCTCCTCCTCACCTCTCCCATGCACTCCGCGTACTCTCCCTCGGGGCATGTGAGCGTGACTGCCGCCGTACGCGGCACCCTCCTCTTTTTCCCTTGTTGAGACGAGGGGGGCGATTGAGCGTTCTTCTTCTTGTCCGCCGGTTTCCTCTCCTGTCCCATCTTCTTTCTTGTGGCCTCCTTTGCCCCGGTTTTTGCTTCAACCGGCTTTCTTGGCAGGGATCTGAGACCGAACCTGGGGTTGGCCCTCTCCTTCCCTTCCTTCCCCTTGTCTCGACCCGGGTCCACTCTTCTTCCTTTGGAGGCCCGGTGCCGGCTTTCTGTGCTACCTCGTTCCTCTTAACCTGAGGACATGCTTCTCCTGCCTTGCTAGCTGAGGCAGGGGTGGGCGATGAGGTAAGCACGGGTCCCTTCTTGCTTCCCAGTACCTGCGACCGGGTCTTCTTTGCCTCGGTCGATGTGGGAACGGAGGATTTCCCTTTCCTTCCTTTATCTTTCTCCGCCAGTTTTCTGGTCTCTTCGGCGGGTGTTTCCTTCTTCCTTAGGGGGGGAAGTTCCCGGTCCTTTTCCCTCTCTCTCGTTGGGGCTAATGGGGTTAATTCGGCGCGCAGCCTCTCTTCCATTCTCCCCACCGTATCCCTCACGCAATTGACTAGCATAGTTGCTAGTCTTTGCTCCATCCCCGGCTCGAAGGTCTCCGCTGTCCCAGGGGATGGCTCCGCGGGTGCTCTCGCGGGGTCCAAGACTACGCTCTTCCCCTGCAGGGAGGGTCTTTTCGCCTCCGGCATCCCTTCTCTTCTTATCTCCTCTAAGACCCTCTCCCTAGAGCACTTATCCGTATCCTCCTCCTCTTCCTCATTTCGCATAGCGGTCTCCACTTCCATTTCGACTTCCTGTTCCGCATGCGTTTCCCTTCCTTTACGGTGCGCCTCGTCTTCGGATGATGACGATGGGATAAGGGGTAGTAATTTTCTTTTCTTCCCCCCCTTCTCCCTTGCGCGTGTCACACGCGTGTCCGCGTTCCCCTCGTCCTGTTTGGCCTGCAGCCTGTAGCCTGTAGCCTGTAGCTCCGCTATTTTGATCTGTAGGTCTTGGAGCTCCCTCTGCATTCGCATGTTCTGCGCCTTAGCCTGATGAAGAGCCACCAGTTCGTCTTCCTGTGCCGCCAGTTTTGAGCGAAGCACCTCTATCTCTGCGTCCCTTTCCCTACCGGTCACCGGATGTTCATACCGCTGTACCAGCAGGGTCAGGGCTGCTTTGATAGTGCCTGCCGACTTGTTCATTCTACCCCTGTACTCTCCCTTTAGGGTGCATTTTTCTAGCACTAGGTCTAGCCCATTCACCGCTTCTAGGACCACCGCCGGTAAGACCTCTGCCGGTGCGTCCCGAAGTTCTTCCATAGCCATTTTCTCCTCAATCTTCCGATTATGACTGAGGTTAGCTGGTATGATCGCCTCCCTTAACTTCCTTAGTTCCCGGGCCTTCTCCGTTAGCTCCTTGTAAGCCTTTTGGAGCTGCTTTATATAGCGCCCGCCCGTCACGGCTGGGCGGCCCTGCCCTCCTTCGCGTCTGATATTCGCAGACAGGGATGGGCAATCATCCCTCACTTCCATCTGCTTTACCATCAACTCCGCTTCTGTCATTATTCTCCTTACTTGTCCCATGTCCTCTTTGTTCATGCATGGTAGTCCTTCCTCTTCGACAACAATGACTTCCTCCTCTTCCTCATACTCTGTTTCGGACGCCGTTTGTCTTTCCTCGTCCGAAACTTCCTCCGCATTTCTCCCGCGTCGTGGGCGCGATCTGGAGTTTCCTTCCTCCAAGTCAGAGCTGTCTTTCCTCGCTCTGTTTCCGCGCCTCCTGTTGTCAAGACTCTTTGACCTTGAAGCTCCCTTGTCCTTCGTACCACTCCTTGTGGTGACGCCTTTCTTGGCAGTGACCCTTACTTCTTCTTCCTCCTCCGTTCCCGAGTCCAGTCCCTCCGTGTATTTTCTGGCGATCTTGATAGCCAGCTCGTCTTTATAGGACTGCGGTCCTGCCTTCCCGGAGCTTCCTTTCGCGGAGGTTGCTCCACCACCCTTTCCATCAGCGGGAGGACGGAACTCCATATCCCGTTCCCTTCCCCGCTGAGCGATAACATTTTCCTCAGCTGAGCTCGCCCTCAACTCAGCTGATGGCCCATCGTTGGATGACGACCTGTGGGATGCTGGGACAATACACCCCACCTGCCGGCTCTTGGTATCCGAACCCAAGAAGTTCACTCCGTTCTCTGTACTCATTTTCATATTTTTGAAAGGGTGGTTTATTCTCGGGGTTTTCCTTCCCCTAGGTCGGTTGGCTTCCACGCCTCACGAGCCCGACCTGCCCGAGCTCTGGTACCCCGGGTTCGCCATACCCGTACCGAGGACGCCCGTCCGCGCCAGACTTGACGCAGGGGCCGCCCGCGGCCCGTGGGGCCTCCGCCGGCCAGCGGACGCCCGCCCGAAAACCCCAACCCCGCCCCGACGGACGGACGGGGGGACCGGCCGAGCGAACTCGATCCCAGCCCCCCGCCGCCCGCCCAAGCGAGGAAAAGACCCCCGGACGGCCGCCCCCCGGTCGGCCCACCGGCTTTGACTGCCGGTGTCGTCCTTGACTTTAATGGACTCGCCGGCCTCGACCTCGGAATACGTCCGAGCGGCCCGACGAGTCCCCCACCCAGGTAGGCCCAGCCCCGACCCTCGAAAGTACGTTCGGGCGGCCTGGAACTACCCTCCGTGTTGAGGGACACCGTGGGACCACGTCCCTGGTGTGCAAGTCCTCAACATGGGCCTCTCCTCCAGTTGGCCCAGCACCACGTACTGGGCCAGCCTGAAAGAGGGTTACCCCCTCTCACCCCTGCCTGGAGCACCGGCGTGCAATGGGGTATAAATGAGAGGGGGTCTTCCCGCCCCTCGGCGAGACGGCATCCCTGCCCGCCTCAGGACGGGGAGAAACTAAACCCTCCCCAAGCCCCAGGTCCCATAGGAAGACCCTCCCCCTGCCGGAGCACCGGCGTGCAATGGGGTCAGGTCCCCCCATCCCCCCATACCCCGTAGGGCCACTCCCTCATATCCCCGAGCGCGCAGGCCGACGCCGGGCCGGGCCATTGCCCGAGAAACCCGGGAGTCCGCCACGCGCAGGGGGGACAGAGCAAGGAGTCCCTTGCCTGGTTTTTTTCTCGAGGTTTTTCCTTCCTCTAGGCCGGTGGGGAGAGTAGAAACTCTCCCCTAACGGTCGACGGCCGACCGGGCGTTTGAACTCGGGGTCGCCTTCCCCTACCGGCGCTTATGAGCCAGGGAACAAGTTCCCCGGCGGGAGCGCCGGACCCCACCTGTACCCCCTGTCCCCGGCGAACCAGAGGAGGGGTACTGCGAGCTCTTAGACCCTGTACCTCCCCACTGGGACTTCCCCTCGGCAAGCCGAAGGTCTTGTCCCCGTGGATCTTTGGTACAAGGAGCCCTCTCATCCACGACAAGGTGGCCCGCATCGAGAGGGGGATTCAGCGACCCCAAAAACATAAAGTGAACATGGTCAGACCCCCAAATTAGAAAAAAAAATTATAGCCACAAAATTTTTTTTTTCACATCAGGATTATATTTATTTTAATTGTTCTCTTTTTTCGAGCTGTATCGAGTTTTTTTCTCTTCAAAAGACCTATGCAAAGGATTTCTTTTACGCTTTTTGTCTTGACCAAGTGTTTCTCTTTTGAGCATCCAGGAAAAATCTGCAAGCATATTAACGTTCCACTGTCCCTGATAGCGAGTTTCCATAATTTGAATATCTTGGTGAAAACGTTCACCCTGTTCTTCATTGAAGTGTCCCAGGTTATCGGGAAATTCATCAAGATGAGAGTGCAGGAAATGCAGTTTCAAGTTCATCAAGCATCCTAAGTTCTCGTAGTTTTTTATCATCTTGGCGACTATTTTTTTGTACTGTGGACTTTTTCGGTTTCCTAGGAAGTTTCGTGCAACTTCTCGAAAACTCAGCCAAGCTGCTTTCTCCCGATCATTCATGTTACTGATAAAGACGTTATCCCTGAACATTTTCCGAATTTGAGGACCATCAAACACCCCCTCTTTAATTTTGGCGTCAGAAATTTTAGGGAATATCGTTTGTATATACTGGAAACATTTACCCGTCTTATCAAGAGCTTTGACAAATTGTTTCATTAGACCTAGCTTTATATGAAGAGGAGGGATTAGGATCTTCGATGGATCTACGAGGGATTCATGGATGCTCTAATTCTATGCACATTCATTCACGAGTCTTTGTAAATATGAAAAATATATATCAGTGATAAATCTCCATATTTTGGTACGTGGTTCTAGAAGATATTTTCTGTCAAAAAATTCAAAGCTCAGGTTCTATGCAGAGCGATTATATCTTGCGTGCGTCTGCATCCAGGGCACCTCCACGTGGGCAACGGAGCAATCCGGCAAAGTCCCTGGATGCCCTGGATGCCGTCATGGCAGGCGCACTCAAGCGTATTACGAGACAGGGACTCGGAATCCCAGAATCGGCGGCTGGTCAGGGTGAGAAAGCGGGCCCGCAGTCGTCGTTACCCACCGACCGCAGCTCTACATTAGTTGACAACTTGGCTAATGTAAGAGTACAACACTACAAGAAGAGATCACAATCCATCTCACGATTGTGATAGCAATCGTGATGTGTTTTGTTACATTTGTTGTAAATACGAAGTTAGTACATTGCGGAAAAAAATAAATGATGACATCAAAGTCACATACAAAGAAATTTTCGGTTTGCATATTGGTGAACATTCATGGGTTCCCAATATAATTTGTAATTCTTGTAGAATAATGTTGAACCGTTGGAAAAAAAGACAAAAAAGCAATTAAATTTTCCAGTCCATCAGAATGGAACGAACCTCTTTGTAAAGAAAATTGCTTTTTTTGTTCGAATACAGTAAGTAAGAATTTCACTATTAAGAACAAACACAACTTCGTTTATAAAACCGTGACATCAGTAAAGGCTCCAATTTTATCCAACAAAGACGAAAAAGAAACTGATGTCGAGCATATGAGCGTAATTGAACATATCGAAATGATGGAAGTTGACGAATATGAGCCTGAGAGCGATAATACCGATAGCGAAACCGACTTTTCTCTAGACACTAAAAAATCAGTCCCAATGCTGGTCTCACAGCCTGTATTGAACGACCTCGTACGGGATTTAGGCTTGCCAAAAGACAGTGCGGAGTTCTTAGCTTCGTTTATGAAGCAGAGAAATTTCCTAGAACCACGTACGAAGGTTTCCTTTTATCGAAATCGAGTCAGACTTTCGGAAATATTTTTCTATGGATGAAGATGTGGTATTTTGCACTGACATTAACGGACTTATGAATGAAATAAAAGAAAATTGCTACAAAGCAACAGATTGGCGACTTTTCATCGATTCATCGAAAAAAAGTATTAAGGCAGTGTTACTCCATAATACCAACGTCTATGCTCCTGTACCTATAGCTCACTCGACTGTAATGCAGGAAAAATATGAGAACATGCAAGTACTTTTGAAGAAAATCGGCTACGAGCTCCACAGATGGAAAATCTGTGGAGATTTAAAGATCATAACCATGTTACTCGGGCAACAGTCCGGCTTTACAAAGTACCCCTGCTATTTATGTTTATGGGATAGTAGAGCCAGACAGCAGCATTACAAGGTAAAAGATTGGCCAACTAGAACGTCCCTCACACCTGGTCGCGAAATGTCATCCATGAATCCCTCGTAGATCCATCGAAGATCCTAATCCCTCCTCTTCATATAAAGCTAGGTCTAATGAAACAATTTGTCAAAGCTCTTGATAAGACGGGTAAATGTTTCCAGTATATACAAATGATATTCCCTAGAATTTCTGACGCCAAAATTAAAGAGGGAGTGTTTGATGGTCCTCAAATTCGGAAAATGTTCAGGGATAACGTCTTTATCAGTAACATGAATGATTGGGAGAAAGCAGCTTGGCTGAGTTTTCGAGAAGTTGCACGAAACTTCCTAGGAAACCAAAAAAGTCCACAGTACAAAGAAATAGTCGCCAAGATGATAAAAAACTACGAGAACCTAGGATGCTTGATGACTTGAAACTGCATTTCCTGCACTCTCATCTTGATGAATTTCCCGATAACCTGGGACACTTCAGTGAAGAACAGGGTGAACGTTTTCACCAAGATATTAAAATTATGGAAACTCGCTATCAGGGACAGGTGGGACGTTAATATGCTTGCAGATTTTTCCTGGATGCTCAAAAGAGAAACACTTGGTCAAGACAAAAAGCGTAAAAGAAATCCTTTGCATAGGTCTTTTGAAGAGAAAAAAACTCGATACAGCTCGAAAAAAGAGAACAATTAAAATAAATATAATCCTGATGTGAAAAAAAAATTTTTTTTGTGGCTATAATTTTTTTTTCTAATTTGGGGGTCTGACCATGTTCACTTTATGTTTTTGGGGTCGCTGAATCCGAATCCGAGGTTTATTTAACTCCTATCAGATCAGGATTTTGCCATAACTTCAAAAAATCCATAATTATGGGTTTTTTTGAAGTTATGGCAAAATGCTGATCTGATGGAGTTAAATAGACCTCGGATTCGGATTCAGCGACCCCAAAAACATAAAGTAAACATGGTCAGAACCGTCAGATCAGAAAAAAAAATTTTTTTGTGTGGCTGTGTAAT